>LOJH01029172.1:5354-17347 GCA_001685095.1 Ellobius talpinus | reverse complement strand
CCAGGTAGCCAGTTGTCTCTGTCATTTGTTGCATGTTTTGGAAGTTGCTTGATTGTACTTCCTGCTTACTCAAGTAATATTATTTCCCTTCTCGGATCTTCAATGGGGTTGAAGACTAGATAATTGTAGTTACTTTCCTTTCATGGCCAAGTTATTTATTATACAAGACTTAAGCTAGTTAGACTAGGATATCTGTTTTTATTGTATATAATTTTGCATTAGGCTTAGTACTCTCTTATTTAAACAAAAGGGGGAGATGCTGTAGGAAGACCTGCAGCTTGTAATTAACCACCTACTGGGGCGTGGCCTCTTATACTATATAGCAGATGCAGAACCTGCGAACTTGCATCTCTCCCTTTTTCTCCTTCCCCTTGCTCTTTTTCGCCCATTGCTTGTTCGGATTGTTTGGATTCGATCTCCATCCACCATTCAAGCAGAGAATTATGATTTGTGAGTTTACCCCTAAATAAATAACTATCTATCTCTCAGTTCTGAGCTAGGGTGGGATTTCTTTTAAATATCCGTTTATCGCTTCACCTGGCGGGTTCACCGCGACACTTGCACCCCATGCTCTGGAACTGGTATTTCCTTTCTCAGTTCCCAGAGTCACTCATAATTCTGAGTGTCCAGCCACAGCCTCCAGAGCTTCTGGGTGTGCCATAATCTCAGATAACAGGATCACAGATCTGTGCTACTTACTATACTACTTTGAACCCCTCCACAAATTACACTAGTTTCTCCAGTCTGTATACCTGGGATTTTATGACCTGTCATGGGCTATCCTTCTATTTTGGCCCTTTTCAAGGAAGTGGTGGGCTTCTTCCCAGCCTGAACTTAGGAATGCCTTTGTTTAGCCAATGGCCAATTCGGAAGCAGCCTCCTAGGTGAATGGATGGCCTTTGTCACTGGAGACTTTGATTTGAGATGGTCCTTGAGTCACCTTAGGGCTCTGTTTGCACTGATGCCCACTGTGTTTTTAGAAACCAGAAGCAGCCTCTGCTAAATGTAAAAGTAGAATGTTATCAGCTTCCCTGGGATGATGTGGGAGAATGGTAACTCCTCCCATAGCCAGATGTTTGCAGGTGTTTTTATTCCATCACTTAGTCTTCACAGCAGCTCTCTATGTGCTGTCACTTGAGAGTGAAGGTGGACACAGAAGTCCCCTGTGAAGCTGGGGAGGGGGTCAGTTAATGTCTCCCCTGCTCCCCGTGGGTCTGGCACCATATCTGTAGAGTCCCCTGTGAGGAATGGCCAAGGCCAGTGAGGATAACCCCAAGTGTCTGGGAATCACTTGAGATTTTTTTCATTCGAAATGAACAGATGTCACTACAGTTCACAGGAAGTGGGCTGTCTCTGCGGTTCAACACCCTGTACATATAACCCTTCACTTAATTCTCGTAGCCTTGCTATGGGGGAAGTGTCATTATTTCCAACAGCAGATAAAGAAACTCAAGTTCAGAGTGGTTAAGTCACACGAGCCTAGGGTGCTCTCCTGTTCCTAGCCACTAGCTTGTGAATCACCCAAACAGTAATACCCCAAGCTCCCCAAATCTCACTTAGGTAGAGGAGGCTTTTGCTGCACGCAGCCCCCAGTACGAGGCTGCTCTTTTGGGAGACAGCAGCTTACACAGGGTCTGAACCCAGAGCGTCTGTGAGCCAGTCAGGGCCTCCAGGCCTCAGGGACCTGGCCTAGTCACACTCAGCGTTTGAAGAGCTAGACCCTCTCAGGCACCTCCAGCTACCATCAATGCCCCTCCACTTCATTTCAAATGAAATGGAATAGAAAACGCTTGATGCCCATTAAAATGACACTGGAACGGTTGCTCCAGCAGACTCATCCTTGTCTCGGGAGCTAGTCCAGAAGGTTCTCCATGTATAGAGAAAGCCCGTGAATGGCACCATCTATTAGTCTGGCTTTTCATGAAACTTTCATGCATCCTCTTATTTCCATCTCCTCTTTCTCTTTCCACTCAATCCATTCATTTGGTCTTTCTTTTATTTATCTCCTCAATTTTTGACCCATGCTGGTGTGTCTTTTTATCCTAAGACATAAGACAAATGCTGCCTCCTCCAGTAAGTCCTCTGGGATTTCTCCAGGTGATCTTGCAGTCACTCTGCAGCCCAGTGCATGCCGTTTAAAGAGCACCTGGAGAGGAGCTGCTATTAATTGCTCAAGCTTCTCAACTCCTTCAGGGAAGTATGAGTCCCTGGAGACAAGGATCTGTATACCCTACAGCCTAGCATAGTGCTCAGGACATGACAAGGTGTGTGTATGATAATTAAGGAATAAGCCCTTAAGTCCTGTCTCCTGTAACTTTAAACCCAAAACCAACAATAACACTGAATAAAAATGTCCCTTGCTGGCAGCCATCCCCTTGGTCAATGTCCTCTTCTCAAGCATCCTGAGACTCTTCCTGGGATTTCTACCTTGTTAGATGGTCCAGTGTCTTCTATATCACCCTGTCTATCCTGGGGGAGATTAGTGAATACCATCCTGGCTGCTGAGCCAGTACCATGACTGTTTGGCCTTTGGCGACTATGGCTCCTGAAAACGGGGCCATGCAGGAACTGAAGAGCTGCTTCATGTCAGGAGGTCAATTCCTTAAATAGCACCCATTCAGAGAGGGGTCAACCTGCACTTTAAAGGACTGAGTCCTCTGTGCAGCAGGCAGTATCACAGTGGCTTCTACTCTGTCCATACAATGTTAACTAACCTCAGTCGGAGAGGAGACGAGTGCCCCAAACCTTTTCTCCCACCGATGGCCCTTCTGCCCACAGATACTAGCACAATAAACACAGACATGATCATTTTGGAGCAGTTTGTAGAAAAAAAAATCCAAGAGCAATTTGAAAAGCAACTGTGCAGCAAGAGGGGAAAAATCCCTACCCAGAAAATGATGGAGGGAACATGTTGGCAAAGACACAGAGGCTCATAGCCCGGGAGAGGGGGTGGGGCATACCCCGGGGAGGGTGGGGGAAGAGTGAGTTGGGGATGGCAGTGGTGGTGGGGGCAGCAATAGGGAAAGAGTGAGTTGCTGGGTGGCACTGGCAGCTGAAACTGTTCTATAGAATGGACTGGTTTCTAATAATTCAAGTGAAATGGCCATATATGATCTCCCCAAATAAAAATAGCTCAAGGTTCAATCCTCCTCAACTTAAAGACCCAAGATTCTCAGCATTCTTGGGTAGAAGGCCTCTTGGGACAGAAAGAGGACCTTGGGTTAGTAACTGAAATAAACCTGGCATAGTAGTGTTTGCCTTTGATCCCAGCACTCAGGAAGCAAAGGCAGGTGGATTTCTGAGTTCAAGTCCAGCCTGATCTACAGAGTAAGTTCCAGGACAGCCAGGGCTACACAGAAAAACCCAGTCTCAAAAAACCCAAAAAACAAACATACAAAAAAAACCCTAAAACAAAATGCCAAACAAAAACAAAACCCTTAAAGTGATGAGAACTGGATCAGCAAACCACCATGAGCCACTCTGTATCAGATAATCCTCTATAAACATTATTATTGGGGTAGCTGATGACATCTGAACAAAATCTGAGTTTTAGGGGGTAGTAGCGTTTCAAAGGTAATCTGGGAAATTTGGTAGTTGCATGGAGCGTGTGTGGGATGACCTGTTGGTACAACATACAAAATATAGGGGGTGTGGAGTATGTGGGCAATTTGCTACAAAATGAGAATCACTTTTTATTTTTCTTTAATAATTTCTTCCCAAATACAATCATTTAATTAAAATTAAGTATGTAAAAAAAACTTGGTGGGTCAGAATTTCAAGTGCAGACACTTAAACTGTGTTCTGCTTCAGACAGAAAGGATGTCTTCACCAGATGGAGTCCCTCACAGCTGAGCTCAAATTCTAATCTTGGTAAAAGTGGGTACCTACTTTACATTGTTTCTGGACTTAGCGCTCCACTTCTGCCACCCACCCCCACTTCCTAGGATCAGGATCAGGTTCTGATCATCTATACAAATCTTTAGTTGTTTATCCTTTTTCCAGAGGGGAGGAAAATAATAGTAATGGTGATCAATATTGTTGACCACTATGTAGTGTCTTCTTTGGTAACTCAGACCTGTGGTCATATGCCAACCAGAGACAAAGAAATGGATGTTGGAAAGAAGAACTAAAACCATTCAGGGTCCACTGCCTACACTTAAGGGTTTTTCAGTGCAACTAGCTGTGTAGCAAGGGGCTGTGTAAGAAAGAAACGATACAAGATAACCCACTGTGCAGCAACTGTAAGGCCACATCAACCTGCCAGCTTCTTCTATTTGCCAACTACTTTTTAAAGGCCTTCTTCATGGAAGGGAAACTGAGGCAGCCCACGGGGTCAGAGTGAGGACAACAGTCACTGCAGGTTGAAGCAGAGGCAGGTTTAAATCACTTACGTCGAAGGATCTCCCGTTGCTTTCTGACGTACCAGGTGTACAGGGCAGCTCGTTTCTGGGTCTTCATGGGGGTGCCCTTGTTGAGATGCTGGGAGAGGTGGGATTGGTTCAGGCCTGTGACATCAACCACCTCCCTCTGGGGGATGTTGTGCTGCTGCATGTAGCCCTTGATCATTTTGGCAGCTCTCCAAGGGTCCTCACTAGACAGATACACAGACGATTAGGGTGCTGATGGGAAATGCTCAGGGAAAAATATTCACCTGCTAGGTGCAAAACTCATCCTAACATCTCTCTCCACCCGTCCAAACTCCAACCTTGAGAGAGGTGTGTGGCTAAAACAAAACAAAATGGGAGAGAAGACATAGCTTTTCCTTCTGAGAGAGGCACAGAAGAAGGCTCATCTTTAAGGCCACCCCCACACCATGACACCTCCCACCCTCCACGCTGTGGAAGAAAAGGCTCTGGCTTTATTCTGCTTTCTTTGGCTTTTTCAAGAGACTTAAAAAGCAAGAGTCCTACAGGAAAGTAGAGGTGCCTAGGGCCTGAGTTGGCTAAGTTGGTTCTACAGGGAACCAAATCAGTTTTTCAATCCACCACCCCTACTTCAGTCTAAACCTTTCCAGCGCTTTTTTCCCCTCCTTCTCAAAAGGAAACCCATTCTGTCAAAAGAGGGGTGGGCTTGTGTGCCCACCTCCTGGGACGCAAAGAGTCTTTTAAAGAGTGACTGGATGTTAAAAATTTTTTTTTGTTTGATGTGTTTAGAAACCTCCCTCAAACCTCAAACTGAGATAAACATTTGTATAGTTGTGATTCCTTTTGTAGTCAAATATTATATTGCTTTTGGAGTTTTTTTTAAAAAAAATATGTTCTCAAATATAATGGCAACGCTCCCTCTGGCTGAAGAATCAGGACACCTGCAAGGCGGTAAAGGTTTGTTGCTGTTGGTTTTGTTTTGTTTTGTTGTTTTGTTTTTCAGTTATCCACAGTCCTGCCTCCCAAATAAATCCTATTAAGGAAGAATAATTTTAGTTTGGGAGTAAGACATTAATGCTCCATTTGCCTGGGTGATTGCACCGTTCTGATACGGAAAGGCTACCAGGGAGGTGACAGTTCTGGGGATTTCAAGTTTGCGCTGAGAATGTAGTCAGGCTTCTCATGTCTCACAGACACAGGCACAGTTTGTCATAAACAAGGCAAGGGATGTCTTCTAGGCTTTTTAATTTACAATGTTTCCAACTTCACTGTTACTTTTTCTTGCTTGTTAAATGGAATACTCAGAATCAGAACTGTCATTTAAATTAAGAGACTAAGTAAAACAGAGGTTACAGATCAAAAGTATTAAAGGAACAATACAAGCATGTGTACAGTTTATTTAATGCAGTTACAGAAACAATCCTGCACTACTGATATATATATATATATATATACATACATACATACACATATATGTTAGCTTAATAGAACCTGAAAAAAAACCAAAAGAGAAAATTGGGTTCAAATGAAAGAATAAAAAGTGGTATTAAAACTGAGACCAAATTAGGCACCTGTACTAAAACAATGATTTTTCAATGGTGCCTGTAAAATCAATTAATTTATTTAATATATTAAAAAATCTCCAGCAACCAAGGGAGATATTTTATAGGCATTTGAATGGTGATATTTTAGTGAGTCTTGACTATTGGATTCGTGAGAAGTCAGGCTTTAAAAGATGTTTTTGAGAAATGTAAACTTTCATATTAATTATACATAAGTTAAGAAATTTCTCAAACATTTATAAAGGCACACAAAGTAAAACGACATAGCGAAGCAACAAGAACGAAAGAAGAGGAAATACGTCCGTTCCAGTGTCATACCTGGAGAATTCACTGCGAGCGAGAGAAAAACATGGCAATCAACATTTCAGACATAACCACTTAAATACCAGCGATCCTCTAAACGCTCGTTGCTGGGGAACATTTCCGAAAATATTTTTAGAGTGGAAAAACATTTCTAACAGGTACGAACAATAGCTTTAAAAAATTAGAGAAAACAGTATTTGGGTTTAAAAGTTAATAGTGTATCGCTTTAACAGATCATTTGGGCAGTTTTCCTTTGTTTAACCGCATTACCTGTTATTCTGCGCGCCTAAGAAACCTAGCGAAATAGTATTGTGTTCTATGGGTGATCGGTTCTGTGAAAAAGGGGCATTAACTCAACGAGACGATTAGGAAAGAAAGAAAAAAACAAAACCAGCACAAAAACCGTTGAGACAAAACCTTCAGGCCCGGAATTAAAAGATTTGAATTGAGGGTAAGATGGCGTAGTTACACCTTTTTTTTTTTCAAACCTCTCAGACCCCTTAATGTTTGCCCCGCGTGTTCGCTGAGGGAGAGAGAGCGCTGAAGCTCCTGTAAGAGTTATTGGGAAATACAGTTTTCTCAGGGGATAAACTCGGAATCGCGATTTGAGGTTGGCTTTTTTTGGAGCCAGCGCAGGTGTCAAACGCCAGCCCGTGGTGGCCACACTGTCCTCCCTGCCGGCTCCTTCCTCAACAATGACTTTGCTGTCCCACCCAGAGCAGAGAAGCCCTGGGCTGCAGCCGCACGGGCCAGGAGCCTCGGTTCCTGCTTCCTAGGTGGTGGTGGCCGGTTCTCCTAAGTGCCAGGGACGTACCAGCCTTTGGCCGGCAGCCGGGGGACCGCAGCACGCTGCAGTTTGTAACCGTCCTCTCTGGCTTAACTCCGAAGGCGTCCAAGCGCACCACCGCACCACAGAGTGACCCCCCCCCCGCACACCTTTCTTTTCTTTCTGACTTACAGGGGAACAAGGAGGATGGGGGCGGGGGGATAGAGAATGCCTGGTACCCTGAAGTCGGCTTTGCAGTGACCTGGGAGCCACTAGCAATTTCTTGAAAAATTACTTTAATAAAGTCGGAAGCTCCAGGAGGCCCAGGGGAGGGAAGGCGGCACCAGCTTGTGAAAGGGACAAAAAACCTCCGGGTGTGTCCTGGGTCCTCACCCCAGTTAGAGTCTGGGCTCGCCTCCGTCTGCTCCCTACCAGCTTGGGGGAGGGAAGAAGGCCCAGGTCCTAAGACCTCCGACCTGGACGGGCCTTGCGGGTATTGGCTTCCCGAGTGGCACAGGGACCTGGGGGCGCGCCCCACAGAGCAGTGCGTGTGCCCTGCCAGCGCCCCGCGAGCACTCCCTCCTGCGTTTTGATTTTCCTCCTTTTCTAAGCCGAGTTTACAACTTCAACAATGAATAACCCGCCTCTCTTTTCAACCTAATCACGGTCTTTGTGTACTTTCTGTTGATGATTTATAGGAATAAATTAATAACACCCCAACTCCACGTGCTGCAGTTTATGTTACATCTCCGCTGTGTCCAGCACAGCGTGGGGACCACAGTACAGAGGCGCACTAGGCCTCTCCTGCTTCCCTAGGTCGGCTCCGAGGCAAACTAGATGACGGCCCTGGGCCGCCAGGAGGCCAGGAGGAAGGGCCTAGGCCCCAGGGGGGCGGGCGACGGGATGCTGGTTAGGTGAGCCTGGCCCAGGACAACCTCCCTGCCACCCTACTGCCCCCGACGCTCGAAGGGGCTCAGCTCCCCAGTCCATACCCTCTACACCTGATACCATCCAGGTCCCTAAATCCGACTGGAGAGAAATCACAGCCACATGTTTCCCAAGCTTGTGAATTAGAGCAAAAACATTTTAGGGGATTAAAAAAACAAAATAAAACTGCAAGTCCTCCAGATTGCCTTGGCTAGAGGACAAGCGGTCAGGTACCCAAAGCACAAATTCAAATGCAAGGTCACCACTCCAACCTGCGCTGCGGGAGAGGGAGCCTAGCCCTCTGCTAATGATCACATTCACTCAGGACTCTCTCCGAAACTTCGAAGCTGAGGGGCTTAAGAGTCAGGGGCCACGCGAGGGGCTCCTTCCTGAAGCCAAGTGGCTCCCAAACAACGTGTGGCCTAAGGGAATCACTTGGCTCCTTAGATAATTAGTAACTAGCTGTCAAAGTGTAGGTCAGGGCGAGAGGACCGGCTAGTGATCCCAGCCACCGGAGAGACAGCAGCCAGTCCCGGATCCCCCCAGAATAGCCGGGGTGCCTCTAGGGAGATGCGTACACACCCACCTTTCTCAGATTGGGACAAGGTTCTCTACAAAGTGGGGCGGGGGTGTCTTAGGACCACGTATCCCACATATTCGCTCTCTTCCTTTCATTATTCGTGGTTTCTTTTGGCCGGCATGGGTCCATCGTGACACTACAGCAAACTTTCCGCTTTACAAATCTAAAGCTGCGCTCACACTGGCGCTGCAGAAGCAAGGACTCAAAGAACTTGTCTCCGAGGCCTCAGCCACCAACGCTGCCAGACCGTCTCTGCAGAGAACTTTAAGTCTCTGGGAGAAATGTGTGGTTTGAGATTTTGGAAGTGAGTGGGGGCGCAAGTCTGAGGTCCAAGGAGAATCACAGCTGCCTCACTGAGCCCACCTGCACCTCTAGTCCTGTGAGGTTTAAGGTTCCGCACCTGGGTACCACCAACAAGGTGCTTGAGTCCAGGGCGCCCACCTAGGTGGAGGCAGATGAAGCCTCCCTCGGGTTGCAGGTCAGCCGGTTGAGGAACTAGTTCAATTGTTCTCAGAGAAGCGGGAATTTTTCCCCCATGGGAAAGGGGCTTGCGGGAGAACAGTCTGCACCACACGCCTCCAGTGCGGGGCAGGGGACTAACTCCATGGACCCATGGGGTTAGGGGTGGTCCGGGAGTACCCAGCACCTCGCTTGCTGCCTACCTGAGCATCCGGTCCACCTCGGCCCGCTGCTCCGCGGCCTCTTCGGTGTTGAGTGCCTGCAGTTCCTTGAGGATGGGAGGAGTGTCATAGTCGTCTCCGTCCTCCGAGCCCTCGTCCCCAGACAAACGGCCCTTGGTGTGGCCATTGGTGAGAGTATGGAAAACCGGTTTGGTGTCGAGATCCGTCCCGCTCCCGGGGGACAGAGGCAGCGTCTCCAGTTTCACCCCGAAGTTCGGGGACGGCAGTAACTCCTCTAAGGCCTGGACCAGCACTTCCTTGGTAACTCCAGAGCTCAGCAACGCGCTCAAGAGTTCTTGTTGGAGCGACGTGAGCTTGGACACCATTTTCCAAGGACGGAAAAAGAAGGGGGTGAGGGGATGGGTGGGTGTGAGAGAGGAGGGTGGAGGGGAGTTTTACAAGAGAACCCTAAGTCCTGGAACCCCTCCACCCTTTAGCCTCCAGACACCTGTTACTCCCCAGGGTCCCGGAGTCTCCTCCGAGAGGAGTCAGAAAACTTCTAACTTGCCATGATCGCCACCATTAGGCCATATAAGATATGCAAATGAGTGGGAAGGGCTCGGCTTTCGGCAAGATGCAAATGGTGGTGGGGAGGGGGAAAAACCGAGAGAGTGGGAGAGCCTAAGGGACAGTCCAACGGAGCCGGAGACTTGGGCCGGATCGGGACTTGCCAGGGCCCATTGTACTCACCCTTGGGGGGGGCTCCAAATCTTTTCTACCGGTTCTGTTTATCAGCCAAAGTTTAGCTGACCTTTGGACTTGTTAAGCAAGTGGCTTGCAGCCTAGGCTTGGGTGGGGGTGGGGGGCTGCTTTTCCACAGGCGGAGGGTTCAACTTTAGTGGAGAAAGAAGAAACTGCGCTTCGGGGGTTCAGGTGAGAGAGCTGGAGAAAGTTGGTGTGCCTTGGAAGATGGGAGTGGGGGGAGGATGAGGAAAGCAGAGAGTCTCAAAGGTCGACCACAGGTAGCAAACCTGGGAATGCAGCAGGGTGGTGGTGGTGGAGAGCCTGATCCTTTGGGAATGGGCACCAGGAAGAAGAGAATGGTTCCAGGCACCGGTAGAACGAATTGGAGGGGCCTCTCTTACTTTTACCTCGTTTACTGCTCTCCAGGCCCTCCTCAGCCAGGCCTGGTAGTTTGGATTTGAAGGACCGCCGGCCCAGAACGCGTAGTTAGGGTGCTAGAGGCCTTTAGGACCCTTGAAAGGAGGCGCCCACCGACTGCTTTATGGCCGCAGGGAGTAGCGAAAGCGGAGCTGCGCTGCCGCAGGGCTGCATTAGCCCGGCCACGCCAGGGGAGAGCAACACCTGGGGCGCGCTTTCTGGCCTAAACCCGGAACATAAATGCGCCTAGGCTTTCCAGGCAAAACTAGGACTGCGGGGACCCGGATGAATGCTTAGCTTGGCCTGTGGCTGGACTGACTGTTGCAGCAGCGGGTTACCCAGGCCCTCTTTTTCTGGTTTCTTAGTTGTAGGACAGCCGCGGTTCCGGTGCCAGGAGTTAGAGACCTGTTCTAGTAAACACAAGTTCACTGAGGCGGTGGTCTTGTATGCCACCTAAAGTAAGCACCCCAAAGCCATTGAAGAAATTTTCCCCCCACCCAGGTCTGGCCCGGAAGGAAACCAGGAGCCTTTCGGCGCGGCAGGAGTTTCTGCCGCAGCTCCCCTGGGTCCCGGAGAGGAAGAAAGGAGGCGCAGGCCGCACCCAGACCTCCAGGCTGGGACCTGACCTGAGGGGTAGAGACTGCTTCAATCCATACACAGTAATAGCTCTCCGGGGCGGAAGCCACTTTGAACCTTAGTTCCTTCCTTTGTGAAATACATTCCTAATAACCAGGAGGCAGGGAAGGTGTAGACGCTGAGGAAGACCACCTGTGCAAAACTGGCTAACACTTGTGTTCACACTTTCCAGTCCGTGAAGGTGGGCGGCCAGTTCCCAGTGGTAAAAGCTAGCCCTTTAGAAGCTTGAGGTTCTCAGAATCAGGGACACTGAGGTTGGACGAACTGGGCAAAGAAGGATCAAAGTTCAGAACTCTCAGGAGAGCAAAGGAACTTCTAAGCACATTCTCTTAACTGCCTGCACTTTCAAAAGCAGTGGATTAGGAGGAAATTGCGGTTGGGTCAGAGGTAGAGATGAATATTCACAAGAGAGGGTGGCCCGCAGCCCTCATCTGCTAGGCACAGGGTCAGACCTCCTGGTGAGCCAACTCTGGTGAGTCACTCTGCAAGGGTGAAGATTCTGTGAAAGGCGGAGCAGTGACTGGTACCTGGATCACCTGTGCTTGGAGTCTGGGAGAAGAAAGGGGGGGGTGCTGTGAGTGCATGGGATACCAAGGGTTACACCTATCCCTGTTTATCTGAGAAAGGGGTTGTAAGTTCACAGAAGGGAGGGGGAGCTTCATTTCACCTTCTTGCTTTCTAGTTTGTTGTGACATATGAGAGATCCTTGCCTCTTGTGATCCTGCCCAGTAGGAGAATTCTCTGCCCCCCAGTGCCACTCAGGCAGGATGATGAAGTGTTCGAAGTAAATGTCCTTGAGCTAAGAACCTTGTTTTCCCTGCCTCTTACTCAATATAAGTAATATAATAAAGTATAAGGAGCAGCAGTTTCTGTCATAAGCCAGGGGAACCCATTAAAAAACCACCATCGCCATCACCGTCCACTTACCAGCACAGCTTTGATTTGTAGTTCTAATTGGTGTGTGCCACCAGCCACCCAAAACCTCCCTCCCTCTTGCTCTCAAAACTCAGCTGCTAGCACATTCTCCCCCAACACACACACACACACACACACACACACACACACACACACACA
>LOJH01029170.1:15614-27976 GCA_001685095.1 Ellobius talpinus | reverse complement strand
TGGCCTCGAACTCAGAGATCCACCTGCCTCTGCCTCCCGAGTGCTGGGATTAATATGGTATTAATAGCTTTGTTTTTAAAATGGTTAATAAACCTAAAATGACCCAAACTGTCCTTGGAGGTGTTAGCCAAGGCAGTTTCAGCAACTTTCTCAAAGTTAAAGCCAGGGACTAGTGAACTGAGAAGAGGGGAAGGGGTGGGTGCAGATGGCCACTTGATTCTAAAACTTTGCTAAAGAAAAAAAAACCAACTGGCTGTCTGGAAGGGAATTAGGGGCTAAAGGAATGGGGAATTGATTTTCTTAGGGTTGATGTTTTTACTTCATTTTTTTCAGTTCAAGAAAGAATTAATCATGTTTGCAACCTTGAAGGGAGAGGCCAACAGAGGAAGGGGATGGAGGGGGAAACAGAGAGAGAGGGAGGCAGGAAGGGAGGGAGAAGAAAGGGAAGGGGGGACAGCAAAAGAGAAGGACAAGGACAGAAACAGAAGTTCATGGTAGTTTGTCCAATTTTCACATACCCCACCTCCCACCCAAAACGTGGTAGAGCAACAGTCGAGAAGATACTACCTGTTTTCCATTGTGCCTTCCTGGCTTGCTGATTAGGAAGAAGCTAGGGGACCCTCTCCTGAGAAACTGTGCTTGCATGCTTTGGTCTGTTTGGAGGCCCCTAAAGGGCTAATATAAAGGACCTGCACTGTTCTCATCTACCTCAGAACACTCAAGGTAGAGAGTAGTAGCTACGTGGGGAGATGCCTTGAAACACCGGAAGGCAAACAAATAAGCCTCTGTTTCTCAGAGAAAAGGTAACCGTTGATGCAGATAACAAAGACGTGGAAAATCGAGGAGGGAAATTTGCACATGGACATGTTTGAAGAATGAGGGCTCTGAAAGGGTCCCGCGCATGTTGAGGAATCATGGCAGGTTTGTGCATAGGCCAGCAAGATGGCTCAACTGGTAAGAAAAAAAAAGGCTCTTGTTAGGTCTGATGACCCAAGTTCAATGCCCAGGGACTCGCACGGTAGAAAGACAACATCTACTTCTACGAGTTGTCCTCTGACCTCCACACATGGACTGTGGCCGCACACACACAAACACTACACTATAGTACCAAACTGGTTTTGTTTGTTGTTTGCTTGCTTGCTTGTTTGTTTTGTTGGTCGTGGGATTTTTGGTTGTTGGTTTGGTTTTAGTTTTTGATTTTTCGAGACAGGATTTTTCTGTGTAGCCTTGGCTGTTCTGGAACTAGCTCTTGTAGACCAGGCTGGCCGTGAACTCACAGAGATCCACCTGCCTCTGCCTCCCAGGGTGCTGGGATTAAAGGTGTGCACCACCACTGCCCGGCTTTGTTTTGTTTTGTTTGGGGTTTTTTGTTTTGTTTTGTTTTGGGGTTTTTTCCTTCTTTCTTTCTTTCTTTCTTTCTTTTGTTTTTGTTTTAGCAAGCTATGTGTACCTGTGTACCTGTCCAGGGCAGATCATATCATCTAAAAAGATCTGAAAAGACATAAACTTTCACTTCCAGTTTATCTTAAGCCTTATCACAAGTAGGAAGTGAAGGCTAAGGTAGAGTTCTAAACGCCCTTGGTGCTGGATCAAGCACAAAGCTAATTTGCAAAGACCTAGGAGTTAGGTTTTGTTTTTGGTTGTTTTCTTTTTATAACTATAGGAGCTTAAGGAAATTTCTATTAAAACATTAGTTGGCCACGAATATAAAGTAGCACTCTCCAGAGACCACACGATACAAAGAAAGCAATCATTAGAGAAGTAGTCTAGAAAGCTCACCCCACCAACATCTACAAGCAAAGCCAGTAAACCCCGAGGAAAGGACACCTCACTTCTCCAAGTTATGGGATTGTGTTCAAAATGTTCCAATTTCAGCGAGAGAGAGAGAGAGAGAGAGAGAGAGAGAGAGAGAGAGAGAGAGACCGATGAAGCATCATTGTCTTCGCAGAAGAAGGAGGAGAAGGAAGGAAAGAAGCATAGGAGCTAGGCAGACTCTGGCTAGCAAGATGGTAGAGTACCTGTCATCTAGGCCCAGTAACCTGAGGTCAATCCCCGAACCCATGTAGGTATTGAGAGAAACAACAAACAATTCTCAAGGATTCTCTGACCTCCAAGCATCACACACACAAACACACACACGAATTACATAGACTGACTGCACGTGTACTTTAGTATATCTTAAGTATACTTAAAAACAAACAAACAAACAAACAAACAAACAAAAACCCTACCCAAACAAGGTGGGCAAATGCTATTGATCCCAACTTTTGGGAGGTGGGGGTGAGGAGCAGAAGGATCAGGAGAGACATTCAAGGATAGGTTTGGTTTCAGAGCAAGTTTGGGATCAGCCTAAGCTACATGAGATTTGTCTCAGAGAGACAGAGACAGAGGAAAAGGAAGGATGGAAAGAAGTAAGGAAGGGAGGGAGGGAGGATAAAAGAAATTAAAGGAAGTCAGGTAGAGATATATAGACAGATACATTGATATAGATGTATGCATATCCTACCCATCCTATAGAAAGATGCACCTATTAAAAAGCAGTCACCAAGGCAAGATTTGATGAATAAGAGTTTTATCAAAGTACAATTATCTCCCATGATCCTCATATCTTGGTGACCACACCTCTGTGAACTCTGTCTCACACTGGATAAGGTTGACCCACTGGAGTAATGACAGAGTGTGGCCTTAAGGCTAGACAATATAAAAGAACATTAGCAGGTCCAGAGTCATTGAGAAAGACACCTGACATCAACCACTGGCCTCACATGTTCTACCCACAAGCACACACACCCACATGAGCATGCACTCACAAATACACCACACACAGACACTACACACAAAGAACAGTGGCTTCTGCCTTCTGCTCTTGGAACACACACTACCATGTCATAATACAACGATGAAATCTAAGGCCAGTTAAACCGTAATATGCTGGGTCTCTGCCCATCTCTTTGTCGGAGTCAGTGCCATCTCACCTCGGCTAGGTGCTGCCCCACCTGAGTCCTAGAAGGCAGCAGTTGCTGGACAAGCCCTCGCCCCCACCCCTACCGTGGATGAAGTAAACTGAGCAGGCACCTGTGTGCCCGGGGTGAGTAGGTGCATGGGCTGGCCTTCTGGTTCCTTCTCTTTCCTGGGGTGACTGTCAGTGATAGCAAACAAACAAAACCCAGAAAATCAAGGATTGCTATGGCTGCCCGGAGTTTTAGAAAGCTCACCATCCGATTTCTGCCCTCATTCCAACAGGTGCTAGGGAGGAAATGGGGAAGAAAAAAACCTGCCTGAAAACCCAGCACTTAGGAGGCAAAAGCAAGATGAGTTTGCTGGCGGGTGAGCCTATCTAGAGCCTTCTGAGCTGTGCTGGACTAAAATGAGATGAACAGAGGGAGACAGAGACAAAGAGACTCAGAGACAGGAGACGATTCGAAGTTTCTCAAAAGTGGATGCCATAAAACTTTTGATATGGGTGTTATGGGTGTGGTCAGACCTTTTATGACTCTGACAAAGTACTCCAGGGAGATCTTGGGACTAAAGGTTTGTTTTGGCTGATAGTTTCAGGGTCTGTGGTGAAACATAGGATCATGGGAGAAGGACAAAGCCCAACAGAGATGCTCATCTTATGGTTGCCAGGCAGCAAAGAGCCAGAATCAAAACAAACCCTTCCAGGGCACACCTACTTCCTCCAACTACCCCACATTTTCTAATGCCACCACTCCTGGGTAACACCATCAGACTGTGAAAGTCAAGGGTTTGTCCATTGACTCAGGTTGCACCCTCACAACCCAGTAACTTCCTAACTGGATCCATCAGGCGGGACCAACTCTTCATCACATACAGAGGAAAGGTCCTTTTGGAAAAAATTCCAAAAGGCATTGGGGTGATGGGAAATTCAGTTCTCAATCTCAAAACAGCTGAATACAAAAATGTATTTGTATATAATTTACCTAAAAAAAACTTATGGCATGTTTTAAAATAAAAGTACTTAGGCTATTTGAAAGATAAACATGTAAGCATAAAGTTTTATTATTTAAATCCATAGAGCTCTTTAATGTTTTAATTTTTTAGATGTGAGTAACTGCCATTTCTCTTTCCCCCCCGTCCAGATAGCTGTAGTTCATTCACAAGACCGAGTGGAACCTCAGCATCCAGATGCCTAATCTCTTTCTTCCATCTCTGGCACCAAGGAACTGGATTTCCCCACATGAGTCATCTGATAACAAATTTCCCAGCTCAAATAGGTTTAAAGTTGTATTGTTTAGTAAAGCAGCAGCAGGAACCCCGCCTTGGGGTTCAAGGTTCCATCCTTGACAATGTGTTTTAGCATGTGTGTCTGTTCTCAACGCAAGCATTCTTCCGTGACCCAAATAGGTTTTGAGACATCATGGTAGGAAATTTTCACGTCATTTTACTTTTCTGCTTCTCACTAAATCTCACCACTTAGTGTTCTTTTAGCCTGAATCTGAACGGTGAGATGCCACATTCTTTCAATTTTTCATAAAAAAATGAAAGCACATATCCCGGGCCTGGAGAGATGGCTCAGCAGTTAAGAGTACTGGCTGCTCTACCAGAGGACCCTGGTTCAACTCCTGGCACCCACATGGCAGCTCACAACTGTCTGTAACTCCAGTTCCAGAAATTCGGACATCCTCACACAGACATACATGTACGCAAATACCTATGCACATAAAAATAAATAAATTTTAAAAAAACTTTTTAAAGAAAGCGCATGTCCAGATACATAAAACATGGCCTTAAACCCACTCCCAGCTCCATTCCTAAACCCCTGTTGCAAGGAGGAGGGTGCTTGGCCACTTGTTCATTTCCCGGCTGCCCAGACCCCCGAAATAATCACACAGGAACTGTATTAATTAAATCGCTGCTTGGCCCATTAGCTCTAGCATCTTATTGGCTAACTCTTACATCTTAATTTAACCCATTTCTATTAATCTGTATATCACCACGATGTCGTGGCCTACCAGCAAAGTTTCAGCATGTCCATGGCGTTCCTCTGACTCCACCCTTCCTTCTCCCAGCATTCAGTCCAGTCTTCCGCACCTACCTAACTTCTGCACTTTCAACAGGCCAAGGTAGTTTATTCATTAAGGGTAATCACAGCACACAGAGGGGACTCCCACATCAAACTCCCAGCCCTGATTTTCCTTGCCATTTCTGACAGAGAGAATGAAGATGAAGAATACTCTAATCAGTAAAGGAGAAATTACTTTTCTAATTTCAGAATCAAATCTATTTGAGGGATGTATAAATCTAGTTTTCCTTCAAAATACAGCAAAAACAATCGATCCTATTAAAATTCACTTTATGTGAGGCTGGAGAGATGGCTCAGAAGTTAAGAGCATAGGCTGTTTTTCCAGAGGTCCTGAGTTCAGTTCCCAGCAACCACATGGTGGCACACAACCATCTGTAATGAGATATGGTACCCTCTTCTAGCAAGCAATCATACATGCAAGCAAAACGCTATACATAATAAGCAGATCTTTAAAAAAATCATTTTATGTGAAAACACTCTGACAGGTCTCTAGACAAGCTGACTCTCAGTGGTCAGAGAGCATTAGCGAAGGATGGATCTGTAATTCCAGCTAGTCAGGAAACTGAGGCAGGATTGCAAAGTCAAGGCCTTCCTCTGCTACAGAGTGAGTTCAATACCAACCCGAGCAATTTGGTGAGACTGTCTTAAAATAAAAATTAAGAACACTAATGGGATTTGGGAAATTTGTCTAACATTGCCAGGGCCTTGGGATCAATCCTTAGTCACACAAAAAGGGGAAGGGAGGGTTATTCACACATATATGCATATGTACACAGATATAATTGTATATACACACATTTTAAACTATTTTATGAAATATGCACTAATGCAAACATCTGCATTTTATATATGTGGGCACTGCAGGACCAAAGGCTCACACAGCCAAGCCATTTGGCTCCAGAATAGAGGCTCTTGATAATCTACAGTACTTCTCTTAAGCCTCATCCAAAGGGGAAAAAATAGCAGATTTGAGCTTAAAAGGTAGAGTGTAGCCTCAACCTTAATTCCACAATCACTGTAAAGTGCTGTCCTCCAAATGTAGAAGCCCTCATCATCGTCAGAACAGCAAGACAACCTCAATGATCAGACCTGTTGGTTGTTGACTTTTCCTCAGAGGGAAGAGATGCAAAGGGTCATTAGATCGTCACCTGAGATTCTAGCCGACCCCACTCCCACATTGTACCTAGTTGTTTGTGATTCTGCCCTAATTGTATATGGCTTCCGTTGATCTAAGAAATAAAGTATATAGTGCTAGAGTATACAGTCAGTTGAGGGCTAACAGAACTCCTTGTATAAAGCTATGAGTGAGTCCTCATGTTGGGTGGGACTTCCCGCCAGTGTAGCTATCTGGAGCCACTTCCACTCCTGTAAGGAACCTTTCACCATATTCTGTAAGCCCAATAAACACATTGGCTCTCCAAGCTGGACTTTGGTGAGATCTGACTTATAGATAACTGGTGTTCTATGGGGATGGGTAGGCGCTTGTTTACACCTCCCAGCGTAAACCGTTCTCTCAACAGTAGTCCAATATATAACACAACACACTCTCCCCTATACTAGAAAAATGCCCAAGATGCTCCTGGCTCGGATATCTAACTTTCCCTGAGGAAGCCAAAGTAGACTTCATACTTTGGTGACAGAAACTGAGCTCATATTTGAAGTGTCAGGATTTTCCCAAGAAGAAACTCAGACAAAGGGCAGCATGGACAAGAAGAGCAGGGAGAATCTAGGTGTGGTGGAGCACACCTGAAATCTCAGCCCTGGGAAGTGGAAACAGGAGGATCAGGAGTTCAAAGTCACCCTCAGTCACATGTGCTCTAGGACTATCTCAAAAACACAGAATGAAAAGAAGATGGCTAAGGAGGTTTCTCAGTGAGTCAAAGCACTTGCCACTGAAGCCTGGCCACCTGAATTAGATCCCAGAACACAGTGTGAAGAGAGGACTGACTCCTGAAAGCTGTCCTCTGACCTAAACACACACACTCACTCACACATACACACTTACGCACACTCACACACGCATGCACACACACATGCTCACATGCTCACACACTCACACATACACACATATATACACTCACACACACTTACACACACAAACATTTTAGATTTATAAAAAGTATAAGAGCTAGAAGAAAGGACAACATTCACTGTGGTAAGCCATGTGTTGGCCTGTAATCTAAATTGTAAAGAGAGGAAGAACTAAACACAACAGAGAAAGCAGAACCCTGATCAAGAAATGCTCTCCTTGAACTTCATATGTAGCTGAGGATGACACTGAATGACTGGTCTTCCTGCCTCCACCTTTGAGATGGCAGGTCTGAGTTTAGGTGGTGCTGGGAATCAACCCCGGGGCTTCAAACATGCCAGACACCCTTCCAGACACCCTTCCAGCTGAACTACGTCTACTGTCTGAGCTTTGTTCTCTGGCAAAAGGATTATCAGGGTATGAGTAGACCACAACCTAACTTTATACCAACCCTTAAAAGCATATTTTGGGGTCTAGAACAAATCCCTCCCATTCTCTTCTGTCCCTATGTCTCCTCTTTCTATTATTTGTGTACTGTTGATTGAAGTTTCTGTCCCGCCCAGTCTTGCATTATTCAGCCCCAAAGAAACACACAGAGGTCTATATTAATTATAAACTAGTTGGCCTAGTAGCTCAGGCTTCTTATTACCTCTTTCTTATATCTTATATTAGCCCATTATTCTTGTCTGTGTTATCCACATGACTTGGTACCTTTCATCAGCGAGGCATTCTCATCTTGCTTCCTCTGTGTCTGGGTGATGACTGCAGACTGACTCTTTCTCTTCCAAGAATTCTCTTGTTCTCATTGCCCTGCCTCTACTTCTTCCTGCCTGGCTACTGGCCAATCAGCATTTTATTAAACAGATACAAGAAACAAATCTTTACAGGGTAAAACCATTGTCCCACAGCAGTTTACTATTTTATCTACCTATTTACTCATTTATTTTTTGATGGGGGGGTCTTTCCCTATAACCAAGTCTAGACCCTAAACTCTTGGAGTCAAGCAATCCTACTATCTCAACCTCTTAGTACTGTAACTAGAGGCATATGTCACTTTCCCTGCTTTAATTATTTATATTTGTGTGTGTCTGTGTCTCTCTGTGTGTATTGTGTATCTGTGTATGTGCCTGTCTGTGTCTCTGTGTGTCTCTCTCTGTGTGAGATATATTCATGTAGGGGAAAATGCATGTACCAGAAATAAACGTGAAAGTCAGAGGCCAGCATCAGGAAGTGAGTTCTCTCCTTCCACTATGTGGGTGTTCAGGTAATTCAACTTTCATGACTGAGTCTTTTGGCAGATTCCCACTTTACCCAATTTAAATGTTTACAGTGTGTAGGGAAAGGGGAAGAGTCTGGACTGTCTCTTCCCCAGCAACTCCCAACCCCATTCAAGCTGACAGTCAGAGTTTATTAATGATGACACAATGCTATTGAGCAGCAGGAAGTAGTGCGGTGATAATCAAATTTACCTTGTCCAGACTGATGTGGTTGAATGTGACAGAGGTGGGGGTGTGACAGTGGTCCTATTTAGTAACCATCATGGAGTGCTTTATAGTTTACCACACTTTACACACAGCGGACTGTTTGATCATCAGAACAAACCAAGGAGGTAGGTATTATCCATTTCATAAACCAACCGGGTATTATCCCATTTCACAGATGTAGGAGACAAAGCGCATAGAGCCATGTGAGTGGCTGGGAAGAATGCATATGGGACTTCACACTCCTCCTTCCCAGCCCTCCTGTCTATGCCATCCTGCTCTTTAACAGCATCATTTGATCTTAATTTCTCCACACGCATTGGCTAGCAGAAGCTTGGAGTCTTGAGTCTGCCTTCCTTTGCAAAGCAAAGGCATTGGCCTCTGGCTGCCATGCTTGGCGATACCGCCCTCTGACATGTTTTCAAAATACACTCTGATCCTTTAGTGGCTCAATGGACCAACTGTGACTCTTGCCATGATGCATATGATCTTCTGCCTCACAGCTTCTCTCCTGGTGTGACCAGCCATCCTGGCTTGTCCCCAACTGAAAACTGAGGACTATCACTGCCCTCTAACACACTTGAAAGAAAAAAAAAGCTCCAAAGTTCAATGTTAGGAAAGTGGTCTCTATACATGTAGTGAGATGGGAACAGAAAGGAGATCATCTTTAAGTCAACAAAGGTCTAGAGTGTGTTAGAGGGCTGAATGTGCCCTCTGAAACTCGTGCATTAACATACTGCTGAGAAATGCTTTTTTTTAATTAAATATAGTTAGGTTTTCTCTATCAAGGTAGTTAGCCGGCAAGGACTCATACTTTCTGAACCTTCTCCTTCCCCTTTATATCAATTAGCCAATCTAGACAAATTGTGGAGTGGAGCTCTCGCCAATAGGATGAGACAAAGTCACAACCTATGTCATGGATAAAAGACAGAAGCCATCTTGGCCAAGTGTGCTGGCTAGCTTAGTTTGGGTCTTGGCAAATGCTTTTTTACAAAAAGAATTGTCTTGCCAAGTTCCTTTTGCTTTGTTCGTGTGTTGATTTGTGGAATACTGACATTATTTTTTGCTTGTTTGTAATTCTACTACCAAAGAGGACAGGTAATCCTAGCACTTGGGAATTAAAGGCAGAAGAATTGATAGTTCGAGGTCATTTTTGGAGACATAGTGAGTTCAAGGCCAGCCTAACAAGTAAAGTTTTGGTATTAGGAGATGCAATTTTAGGGAGATAACCAGGTCCTTGGGAGGGCAATCCTTATTGCTAGGATTGGCACCTAATAAGAAAAGTCATGAGAGGTGATTTGTTTTCTCTCTACTAAGAAAGGACACAATGAAAAGATCACTATCTACCAAGCAGAAAGCAGGCTTCAACCATACAGAAGAGCTGCTAACTACCTGACTCTGACTTCCCAGCCTCCAGAGTCATGAGAAATAAATGTCAGTTGTTTAGGCCACCCAGAAGAACAACTCTTTAAACTGTGGCTCACAATCCCAAATATGCTTGTGTAATTGAATATGGACGTTGTAAAAAAAACATCTGGCAACAGCAAACATGCAACAAGCAGAAGTTAATTAAAAACCAAGCACAATAAACCCAAGGTGTCTCTGGCAGTGTGCAGTCATGCTGCCATGCACAGCATCCTGAAGCCTGAGGCTCAAGCACGCAACACGGCACACCGTGCACTGTGCACACAGTCACACTACACAACACCGAGCCACTGCTGCCTGAGACACCTCGGCTGAGGTTGAAACTACTGTATGTTGTGAATTGCAGTATGTTTACTTTACGTCTAGGTGTCTGTTCTGAGTAGAAACATAATGATTCACTTACAGAAAATAAAGACTGTTAACATTTTCTTATCATTATTGTTCAGCTGGTAAGTATAAAATTTGCCTATCTTTGGATTATGTTGTTTGAATATTTGATGTTTAATATTGAATAAATGGTGTATATATATATCAAAGAATTGTTTTTAGATAATTTTTATTTATTATCAATGAACATTTGATTTGTATATCGAGTTTACATATCAAATATACCCATGGTCACAGTAAAATGGAGAAGGCAAGCAGGAGTCATTAATTCTTCCTAGGAATTCTCATTGCAGAGAAGAGTTTTCATAAAGGACCCATGGTAGAAGACTCAAGAAATGACCAAGAAGTCTTGGTCTTCCACGTTTAGGGGTACAGACTTACATGTTTAGGCAATGCAGAGATAGTCCCAGAAAACACAAAATAATCCCTGCCCTTTGTCTATAAACTCAAGGCAAGGGGGAAAAGTGAAGGTAAAAAAATCAATCACCAGGACCTTTGAGATGGCCCATGGGGTGAAAATACTTGCTTTTCAAGCCTGAGTGTCCAAGATCAATCCCAACAGCCACCCTCTGACTTCCGCATGTGCACTGTGGCATGAATGCCTTGGCCTGAGAGCACATGCATGTGTGCACATACATACAATAATAAAAGTTATAAATAAATAGACCAGTGTGGTGGCTCATGCCTACAGTCCCAACACTTTTGAGGCTGAAACAAAGGATCATACATTGGCGGTTACCCTGAGCTATATAGTTAGACTCAATCTCAAAAAGCAAACAAAGCAAAAGCCACAAATAATAAAGTTGTATAGACAAATGTACGTCTTCTATTTGGGGGAGGTCCTGGAGATTGAATTGACAGATGCTGGGTAAGCTCCCTGTGGTGGGTTGAATGAGCATGGCACCCATAGGCTAGTTGTGAATACTTGGTCACCAAGGAGTGTTGTTATTTGAAAGGATTATGAGGTGTGGCCTTGTTGGAGAAAGTGTGTCTCTGGGAACGGGCTTTGAAATTTCAAAAAAGTCTATTCCAAGCCCAGAGTCTTTCTATTCCTGTTGCCTGTGGATCTGGATGTAGAACTCTCAGCTTTGTCTCCTGCACCATGTCTGCCTGAGTGCCACCATGCTCTCCATCATGATGAAGATGGACTACATTTCTGTAACTATAAGCAAACCCCAATCAAATGCTTTCTTTTATAAGGGCTGCTTTGGTCGTGGTATCTCTGCACAAAATTAGAAATCCTAACTAAGACACACACCAAACTGAGCTACATCCCCACCCCTGTGGAGGGGTTCTATGGTGTATATACATATATATGTATTTGAAAAGTTTCTGCACCCCGATAAGCCTCTCCACCAATGCAATAAGCCAAATGACCTCTCTCTCTCATTCTTCCATCCAGAAAGCTGGAGACTCTCTCTAAGCCCCGTGTTACTGCTTCCCGTGTCTCCTCTTTCTGCCCTCAGTCCTCCATGACCTCTAAGGTGAATTTTGGTCTGCTAGTAGCCAGCCATGCCCTCTGATTCAAAGCAAATTTTATTGGCTGTCTCTGGAGCATCAGAATGTGATCAAAATATCCCACAACACACGTGGAGGTCAAAGGGCAACTTATGTAGAGTTGGTTTTCACCTCTACATGGATTCCAGGGAGGTATCTGTTAGAGTTTCTATTGCTGTGAGCAAACACCATTACCAAAGGCAACCTGGGAAGGAAAGGTTTTGTTTCATCTTATACTTCCAGGTAACAGTCCATCATTGAGGGAAGTAGGGGCAGGAACTTGGTGCAGGAACGGTGGAGGCCAGAAGTAAGTCAGACACCATGGAAGACTGCTGCTTACTGGCTTGTTTCTTATACATTCCAGGACCACCTGCAGAGAGGTGGTGGCACCACCCACAATGGGCTGGGCCTTCCCATATTAATCGTCAACAAAGAAAATGTCATAGCTGGGCAGTGGTGGTGCACACCATTAATCCCAGCACTCAGGAGGCAGAGGCAG
>LOJH01029170.1:4396-15601 GCA_001685095.1 Ellobius talpinus | reverse complement strand
TGGTCTACAAGAGCTAGTTCCAGGACAGGCTCCAAAGCTATAGAGAAACACTGTCTTGAAAAACAAAAGGGGAAAAAAAAGAATGTCAAAAAGGTCAGTTTGGTGGGGCTTTTTCTTAATTGAGTTTCCTTCTTCCCAAATGACTCTAGCTCATATCAAGTTGACATAAAACTAGCCAGCACAAGAAATCAGACTTGGGATATCAGAACAGTGTAGCCATGAACTGAGCCATCTCATCAGCCCCTCCATCCTATATTTTGAGATAGGGTCCTGATACAGTTGACTTAGGATAGCGGAGATGGATGCTCAGCAGCTGCAGGAAGATCTGACATCTCTATTTCAGGTGCGAGCATGCACCTTTGGTCCCAAGGACATTATTATAGAAAATCACACAAAAGTGGATTCTTGCCAGAGCTGGTTACATAATGAGCTACCTAACCGGCTTGGTTATTGTTTGCTCTTGGTTCCCAGGACATCAGGTAGCAACCATCTTAACTAAGCCATCCCTGATGTCCCCAGTGCTTGTCCCCAGTGGCTCCACATTGGTTGTCTACAACTTTACCTGGCACTTTCAGCCATTGTTCTCTTCAGGTTCCTCCCTGAACCTGGAGCTTGCAGCCAACCTCAGGCATCCACCTGTTTCTGTTCCCAGCCATGAACCAACAAGCCCAGTTTGTTTGTTTGTTTTCAGGGATTCTGTGATGTCAAACTTAAGTCCTCATGATCGTGTGACAAACACCTTACTAACTGTGCCGTCTCCCCAGGCCCAGCCCAGGTCGTGTGTGTGTGTGTGTGTGTGTGTGGTGCATTTGTGTGTGTGTGTGCATGAGTGTGTGTGTTTACTAAGTTACCAAGGTTGCTCTTGAACTCTTGAACTCACCCTGTATCCCTGACAGACCTTGAACTTGTGATCCTCCAGCCTCAGCCTCCTGAGTAGCTGGGATGATCCTCCCATGCTTTCAGGCCAGGCTAACTAAGCAAAAAAAAAATTTAAGAAAATTGATGTGGTAGCTTGTCCAACAAGAAAAACACCAAATAGTCTAAAGGCTTCCTACTCCAGGAATACTAGACATCCGTCTCCATTTGTCTGTCTGAACGCACAGGTGTACCTGGTTGCAGTGAACACTGAAGAGCCCAGTGAAAAATACTTCCTGAAATAAAACGCTCAAAATAGTCCCATGGCTGCAGAGTAACGCAGGCAGGTAGGTGCTGTATAAACAATTCCCTGGCAGGGTGAGTCTCAGACTTGGTCTGGCTGCAGAACCACCTGCAGGGCTTAGCACAGAGATTGCTCAGTCCAAACCAGAGCTCAGGGTGTGGCCTGGAGATTTGCATTCCTCTTACAATCTCCCAGGTCTGTTGTCGCCTGGAGACAACACTTGGAGCATCAACACTCTGGCACCCACGTCTCGATTTTCCCCACCTCCTAACTTGCCTGTTTCTTTTTGAGACATTCAAGGTCAAGATCCCTGCAATTTGAGACTTCCTCCTGACTTGCTCATAACATCCATTAATTTATTTTATTTTTTTGTGGTGGGGCAGGGCAGGCAGGTTCTCATGTAGCCCAAGCTAGCCTCAAACAGACTAGGAAGTGAGAAGGAACTGTTGATCTTCATGCCTCAAATTCCCAAGGTCAGAAATTACAGACTTCTGTCAGCACACCTCGCCTCCTTCTTTGGAAAGACTCAGAATTGTGCTATGGTGTGTAAGAGAGAGAGTGTGCAATGGTGTGTAAGAGAGAGGTTGTGCGATGGTGTGTAAGAGAGAGATTGTGCGATGGTGTGTAAGAGAGAGATTGTGCGATGGTGTGTAAGAGAGGGATTGTGCMATGGTGTGTGAGAGAGGTTGTGCGATGGTGTGTAAGAGAGAGGTTGTGCGATGGTGTGTAAGAGAGGGATTGTGCTATGGTGTGTGAGAGAGGTTGTGCGATGGTGTGTAAGAGAGAGATTGCACTATGGTGTGTGAGAGAGAGACTGCACTATGGTGTGTGAGAGAGAGACTGCACTATGGTGTGTAAGAGAGAGGTTGTGCAATGGTGTGTAAGAGAGAGGTTGTGCAATGGTGTGTAAGAGAGAGATTGTGCAATGTGTGTAAGAGAGAGATTGTGCAATGTTGTGTATAAGAGAGAGATTGTCCTATGGTGTGTAAGAGAGAGATTGTGCAATGGTGTGTAAGAGAGAGGCAGGGGAACATAAAAAGCAAAACAAAGCCCTCAACCTTCACTGTTCCTTCCCTTTTTTCCTCCCTTCCTCCCTTCTTTCCCTCCTTTCTTTTTTCTTTCCTTTTGAAAGTCTTTAACACTGTCCCCATTGACTATTTTCCTCTCTGCAGCCTCCTGTTGCCCTTTCCCACGCCATTACATTCTACTGTTCATACAGATGGTTTGTAACTGATCCGGTCTTTGTTGGTCCAGCTTCCTCTTGACCAATAAACTCATCCTCAGCAAGTGTAAGAAAAGCTGGGGGCTTAGAACATGTCACCTCTATTCAGTGGATTTGTTTTGCTTTGTATTGAGATTGTTTTGTCTTCTCTGACTCACCCAGCCTAAATTTGAGACCAGGTATGTAGCCCTGGTTGGCCTAGAATTCACTCCAGAGAACAGGCTGGCCTCAAATTCACAGAGATCTGTCTGCCGCTGCCTCCCAAATTCTGGAATTAAAGGCGTGTGTCACCGTACCAAGCCTCTGCTTCCTCATTGCTATGGTACAGATATGTGCCACCTCAACTAATAAGTTCATCCCTCTCTGTCCCCTCCCCCCATTCCAGGAATTGAACCACGCACGGCCTTGTCTATGCTAGATAAGTACTTTATCACTGAGGAAATACTTTTTTTCTCCTTTAGACAAAGTCAGTAGAAGAGGAACCCTTTGCTACAGCTTCTATAAGAATATGATGCTTGGTGCTACGGCTGCCGTTTTATCTCAAAGAATAGTTATCTGTACGGACACAAGGCAATGCATTTAGGATGTCAAAGCAAAAAGCTGGAAACCACCTAGGTTATATCTTTTGGCCACTCACCAGAACTCCCTCTCTTTAGATTTCTTGCTGTGTGAAATAACAAACCCTTATTTATTTTCTTTGAGCTATTGTCTCGAAAATCTTCTTTCCCTATTTTAAGACGAGGTTGTAGGAATCAGTACTTTTGCTTCTGCCTCCCAAGTGCTGGGATGGCAGGCGTGGGCCTCAACACCCCGCTTTTCAAACTTTAATGTTCTTGTCAACTCCACTCTGGGACAGGCATGGCGATGTGCATCTGGAGTCCCAGTACTCAGGACCCTTAGGCGGGAGTGGGGGTGGGATGTCACTTGAGTCCAGGAGTCTGAGACCAGCCTGGGCAGCAAACGTGACCCCTCTGTGTTCGTTCCTATTATTTTACCTGAAACGAAGAAACTTGAAGGAGGGAGGAGTTCTTTTGGGTCCCAATTTGAGGGGAGAGCGTCCATCGTGGAGGGGAAAGAACGGGAGCAGGAACGGAAGGCAGCTGGCTACGCTGAGTAGTAGACGGAGAGTAGACAAGATGTGGAGTCGGGCTGTCCATCCTCAGGGCTCCGCCCCACCCAGGGATGCGTCTTCCATCAAGGCTCCACCTCCCAAAGATTCCACAATTGTCCAAAACGGTGCCACCAGTTGGGGAGCACATGTTCAAACACACAAGCTTATGGGGGTACACTTCATATTCACACAGCCGCTCTGTCTCAGAAAAAACGGAAGCAAACCAAACAAGTGAACCTTTTGTCCTGGAGCCTGAGAGTCTACATGTCTTTCAGTCTCCTAAGCGATGCCCACATTGCTGAGCTAAAGACCACACCGTCAATGGTACGAGTCTAGGTTATTTTCACCAGTCATTCTGTGACTCATGCGTCCTGTCTGATAGCATCCCTCTAGCTTACACGCCTTACTAAATATGAAATAAATAAATTATTAAATACCTTCTTGTTTTTCAAGATCCATTTTTCTTAAAAAAAAAAAAAAGGCTAGAGCTGGTGGCATGGTTCACTGGGTAAAGGTGCCTGCCAACAAGCCTGGAGACCTGTGTTCAAATCCCTGGGGCTCACATTGCAGAAGGAGAGAACTGTCTCCTGCAATTGTCCTCTGACGGCCATGTTTGTTATTGTACACACTCTAGCATACAAAGAAATAAATGTAACAAAACAATAAAGCTTAAAGTTTGATGTTAATAAAGAGAAAAGGGGAGATTCTTCATTTTTGAATTTTGTAAGAATTTATTCTATGTGTATGAATGTTTGCCTACACGTAACTCTGTGTACAACACCATGCACTGCCTAAGAAGGCTGGAAGAGTGTGTGTGCTTGTTCCCCTGAAACTGGAGTTACAGACGGTTGTGAGCTGCTGTGTGGGTGCTGGGGAATTGAACCTGGGTCCTCTGAAAGAGGCAGTCCATGTTCTTAACCTCTGAGCCATCTCTCCAGCCCCACCCTCGCCCTTCTCTTAAGTCTCTGTGGGTAAAGGTGCTTCCAGCCAAGCCTGCAGCCCGAGTTCTAACTCCAGAAAACTCACATGGTGGAACAGGAAAAGCAGCCCTGCAAAGTTGTCCTCTGACATCCACACGTGTTCCCTCAAATGTGTAGAAAACATTAGAAAGAAAGAAAAAGGGTCCCAGAGAGACGGCTTAGTGCTGAGTGCTTGTTGCTGGACTGTGATGACATGTGCCTTTAATTCCAGCACTCAGGGGGCAGAGGCACGGGAATCACTGAATTGAGGCTAGCCAGGGCCACACAGAGAAACCCTGCCTCAAAACAAAGGCAAAATAAAATAAAACTAGTGCTTGCTGCTCTTGCAAAGGAATCAAAGTCCTGTTCCCACTAGCCAGGCCAGGTGGCTCACAACTGCCTATAACTCCAGCTCCAATGGATCAGACACCCCAGGCACCCGCACATCCCACACACAGCTGAAAACAAATACTTGTAATTAAAAACAAAGTTGGATTAGAGTAATAGCTCAGCAGTTAAGAGCATTGTTCTGCTCGTTCAGAGAACCTGAGTACAATTCCCAGCACCTACATGGTGTCTCATTACAAACAGAACTCCAGCTCCTGGAGATCTGATGCCCTCTTCTGGCCTCTTTAGGCACCACACACACACACACACACACACAGTACACAGATATATGTGCGGGCAAACGCCCATGCACATAAAACAAAATAAAAAATAAAATAAATGAAACACTTTTAAAAGAAAGAGAAAAAGATGAAGGGTGGTGGTGGCCCACAGTTTTAATCCCAGCACCCGGGAGGCAGAGGCAGGTGGATTTCTGTGAGGTCAATGCCTGCCTGGTCTACAAAGTCAGTTCTAGGACAGCCATGGCAACAGAGAAACCCTGTCTAGAGGAACCAAAAAAAAAAGAAAGAAAGAAAAAAGAAAGAAAAGAAAAGAGAGAGAACTTTTATCATTACGGACTGATCATAAGCTATACAGAGTTGGTAGCTCCTGTGAAAATCCTTAATTTTTTTCATCTTCTTGTTTAAGCAGACTTCTGAAAAGTATTTCTATTCCAAGTTTCATACAGAGAAACCTAATTTATCCTAGCTACCCCCACCCCTCCCCATGGAATTAAAAATAGCATACATGGGTGTACTTCGTGCCAATTTCCCTTAGGACGTCTGCAGATGTTAACACACACTTCAAAGTCCAAAAAGGAACCTGATTTTCATGGAGGAGTGGGTGGAGAATAGACATCCCTTGATCCCGGTAACAGTGCGGTTGGATAGCGCTGTGGTTTCCTCTACTGAGAATTTCTTTGCTAATGAAGAGTGTGAGTCTTTTATTTTAGTGAAAACTGGAAGTTTCCAGTAAACTTAGAGGCCTTAATTTCTTTGCTATCAAAATGTATGCTTCCCTAAACTCAGGGCCTTTTAGTGAGATATGGTTGCCACAAGAGTAAGACGACCAGTCTAGAGATGGCACAGTGATTAAGACAGATCCTCATCTTTCAGAGGGCTTGACTCAGGTCCCAGGATGCACAGCAGGGGTTCACAACTGCCTGTAACTCCAGCTCCAGGCAATCTGATTACCTCTTCTGTTATCCATGGGCACCCGCATCCTTATAACACACACACACACACACACACACACACACACTACATACACATAAATAAAAGAAATAGTACATCTCCCTTTTTAAAAAGTAAGTAAGTAAATTAATTAATTAATTAATTAATCATTCATGGAAAGTTCTCATCCATTGAGAACTGGGGTAAGGATTTCAGGCGGGAAGTTCATTTATTGCTTTGCTAAAAATGCTAATTGAAGCAAGTGTGCAAGCCGTAATCACAGTTACTCAGGAGGCTGAAGTAGAAAGACTGTGCTGCCACACTTGGTTCGTTTTGCACTTGGGACATGGAGTGAGGAAAATCAGGAACTCAAACTCATCCTTGGCTATACGGCAGTTTCTAAGCCAGCCTGGGCTACATGCAAGCCTGCTTCAAACAAAACAAAAACGTAATTTTTTAAAGAGGGCTCAGGATATGGTTCAGTGCCTGCCTAGAATGTGTGAAGTCGTAGGTTCAATTGCTAGTCTTGCCATTTAAACAGTGCTAATGGAGCCAGGTGTGGAGAAACGCACCTGTAATCACAGCACAGGAAGAAGCCATGGTCATGGCCAGTGTCTACACAGGCAGATCCTGCCTAAAACAGTAACAAAAGAAATAGACCAACAGCAGATTCAACACTGCTCTATGAACCCTAAAACATTAGGTGTGTGGGCTGACAAGACGGCTTCACCATTAAAGGTACTGTCCTTGCCACCAAGACTGGCAACCTACGTTTGATCTTGGGACCCACACAATGGGAGGAGAGACCCAACCCTGGGTTCCATCTCCATAAGGGTTAAAAAGCAATAACAAAAAGCATGAGTGAGTATATAGGGGTGGTGGGAAGTTTCACCGCTACTCATCCACCTGAAGGACTGAAGGGTTACTGAAACCTTACACCCCCAAGCAGAAGGAGTGTAGGGTCAGCCACTGGAGGAACACTGCCAAGCCACAGAAGCCAAACCCACCAGAAGCCAGGAGAATAATCACATTCTCCCTCCTCTGCTCTCTTGCTGGCAAGTCCTGTGAGCTGAGCTGAGCAAGAAGCCAGAGGGGAAAGGAAGTCATCCGTGCAGCCCATAAAGGGCAGCTCATGGGGCACGGAGTCCAGAGGAAAAGAAAGTGCACCCGAGGGGCAACATGAAAACCGTATGGCACACTCGTGACCTGACACTCCTCCAGATTACCTCGCTCTAGAAACACTTTCACCCGTGAACCCTAGCACAGGCATGGACTATCCTGCAAATAGTAGAGTTTTGTTTTTATCTGTCTCTGTCTTCTGGGTGTGGGAATCACAGACATGAACCATCATGAGGTACTGAAGACCAAAACTAAGGATTTGTGTGTGCTACCTCCCCAATCCCTTGTTTTTGATGGCTTGGTTGGTTAGTTGATTGATTAAGACAAAGTCTCACTGTGTAGCCCTGGCTGACCTAGAACTCATTACGTGTACCAATCTGGCTTCAAACTCACAGAGAAATGCCTTCCTCTGCCTCCCAAGTGCTGGGATTAAAGGTGCACCCCCACCACACCCAGCCTTTTAGCCTTACTTTTAACAATATTTCGAATGTATTCTTTTGCATTTCATGATATATACAACCATATCTTGCTATCTTGACCGTATCTACCCCAAATCTCCCTTTCTGGTCGCCCTCAGGCACACCCCAACATATCCACCTCCCATTCTACTGTTCTCTCCTTTTTTTCTCAGTAACTCACTGAGTTCAGTCCGAGTTGCCCACTGGAATGTTGACTTACCTTGTTGCGTTGGCCTTGTGTGGGTGACCACAGCTGTGGTGAGCTCAGGAGTGGCGCAGTTGTGTCCGGAAGGCAACATCTCCCAGCACTCCTCCCCGTCCTCTGGCTCTTACATGATGTTCCTCGAGTCATGGCGCAATTGGTACACCTGCCACTGGAGGCTCAGCACTTCAGCTGTAGCTTCTCCCACAGAGCTATGTGCTCCTAAGCCACGGGCTTTGGGTCGGGCCTATGATACTAGGCATTCCTCCTATGGAATGGGCCTCAAACCCAATCAGAAAGCAGGTGTTAGCCCCACCAACAGCTACATCTGGATGATGAGTCGGTATGGTAGCATGCAGGATCCAATGAGTAGGACCACTAAAGCTTTTTCCTCCCCCAGGGGCCTACACGGAACCCTTGGTCCTATGAAAGCTAGCCAGCCAGGAATAAGTCCCCCGGTCAGCTCCAGCTTGATGTATCTATGTTCTATAAAGGAAGTGTGTAGTGCCTTCAGCAATATGGTCCTACCATCTAGTTATGGTGGGCAACCAAAAAATCATGAGAACATGCTGTTTCCCTAAGCAATAACTCATACCTGGAATCTATTTATTAAACCATGTCTTCTGGGGTAGCATTGTCTATCCATGTCAGGTACCTGTGTTCAAAGTCTTTTTTTTTAATTCTACTTTTTATTAGCTTATAATGTAGTGTGTTTACAAGGCTTGTTCATACATCCTTAGTTTTGGTTAACCCATCTCCCATCTCCTTGCTTTCCCGTCTTAGCTGCGTTTCTGTTGCTGTGACAAGAGACCATGACCAAGGCAATATATAAAAGAAAGCATGTAATGGCGCTCCAGAGGATCTAGTGTCCTCTGGCCTCTGTAGCTCTGCAGCCACTGTACTCATGAGCACACACCTCCCCATACACAATTTTAAAAATCGATATTCTTAATTTTAAAACAGATGGAGGTCGGAAGATGGTGTGAAGGCACTGTAGGCATAACGTGACATTCTGTTTAACAGGAAAGGTCCTAAAACAACATAGATAATAAACGTTAAAAATATATAAACAAATAAATTTGAATATAGAGTAAGGATGGTAAGGTGCTTGCCTTTCATGTCCTCGAACTCAGAAACCCGCCTGTCTCTGCTGGGATTAAAGGTGTGGCCACCACTGCCCAGCTTCTTTCTTTTTTTGTGATACTGGGGATTGAATGTAGGGCTTGTGTCTGCTCGACAAGCACTCTACCGCTGAGCTACACCCTCAATCCTTTAATGTTGTTGTTGCTTCATTTTTCCCAGACAGGTTTCCCCGGGGAGTCCTGACTGTTCTGGAACTCACTTTGTTGACCAGGGTGGTCTCTGCCTCAGAGATCTGCTGCCTTTGCCTCCCAAGGGCTGGGATTATAAGTGTGTGCCACCACTACCCAGCTACTATTTTTTATGTTGAGAAAGAGTTTCATTAAATATCGTAAGATGGTCTCAAACTTTCTCAGTCGGTCAGGCAGGCTTTGAGCTTCCCTTTGTTCAATCACCCAAGCTGCTGGGATTACAAACCAGTGCCCATCAGGTCTGGCTTACATTTCCTCCCTTTGGGACTGTTTAAATGGAGCTGGGAAGATGGTCCAGCCAGCAAAGTGCCTGCATCTGAGTATAATAAGGACCTAAATTCAGGTCCTCAGCACCTATAAGGGCCGGGCTCAAGCTTTAATAAGTATCTTTAGTCCCAAGCATGTCTAACTCAGAGCTGGAGGGTTGCAGGGATAACAGATATATCCTTGAAGCTCATTGGCTGCCCAGCCTGGCCCAATCCATCAGGTACAGAATCGGTGAGAGACCCTGTTTCCTCAGTGCATTTCCTGTGGCTATGATACGGCACCCTGGCAAAAGCAATTTAAGGGGGGAAAAGGCTTATTTGGCTCACAATCCCATGTAACAGTTCATCATTTCAGTCAAGGAGGCAAGAACTTGAAACAGCTAGTCACATCTCACCCAGAGCAGAGGGAAAATAGCCGCACTCAGCCTGCGTTCTCCACTTTTACACAGTCCTGGATTGAAGCCTAGGGAATGGGGCCATTCAGATTCGTGGTGGGCATTCCCAGCTCCCACACGGCTGGCCTCAAACTCACAGAGATCTGCCTGCTTTACCTTCTCGAGTACTAGGATTAAAAACGTGTGTGCTACCACACCTGGGGAAAAACAAACAAAGACAAAAAAAAAGGGTTTATATGGTATCAAAAGTGCAAGTTACTCCTGGCTACCAGACAAGCGTCTGCCCTTGTCCCTTGGAGGTAACTGAAGCACTTCCTCTTTTAATTCTCCACAGGGAGACTGAAAACAATGGACAATGGCTAGACCAAGTGTGGCCAGTAAACTCTGACCCACAACCTCTGCAATGAGTAATTAACTTCTACCCAGAAACCTATTCTCTTTCCAACACAGGACCAGCCAGAAAAAGCCAAATACAACTCCCAAGCCAATTGGTTAAGATACTGCATTTCTTGGTAGCCTGCCTCCACCGCCCCTGTTCCAATGACCTCAGATCTTAGTGTATCCAAAGCTGTCCCTTTTTACTCTGTTTCCTTCTTACCCCCTCTGCCTTTCTTGAGTCTCTGCCAGGCACAAGAGAGGGTGGCTGACACCTTCTGCAGCCAGCTCTGAATATAAATGTCTGCCATGCTCATCTGAGTTGTCATTTACTTCGATGCCACTGGATGAATAATTAAAGATGTCATAAAGCCCTGCTATGAAAAGAGCAACAGTTATTAAACATTTGTAAAGTGCTTTACAGTCACTTTGGTGTGGCTCATAAACACCTCCAAAGTACTGATACCCCCATTTCAGAGCTGAGAAAATTGAGAAGCAACTAGATTAGGTGACTTGCCCAGAGCTAGGAGTGGAACATAAATTTTAAGGTCTGTTGTTTATGCGCCGAGTCCAGCCTGCCCTTTGGAATCATTACCATTTTAAAGTATTTGGCTCTGGGTTAAGTGAATATTAAGCAGTAGATCGCATTTCAGCCTGGCAGGCGTGAAAGTATTGTTTTTAGTTTGTTTTTCCTAACTCTTAGTAGGGGACATATGGGCTGCATTAACTCTACTGGGTAGCACAATTTCAAAGATAGTTTCTCTTCCAAAAAAATTTTCACCGTCATTTAGCATTTGAAAGTTCAACACATGCCATCAGCCCTCTTGTTTTTCTCAAAGTTTTGCCTCTTGCAGGAAAGTGGGTTGGAGGTCACAACTCAAGCCAGGAATATGCTTCGTGATTGTGGCTGGGGATGATTTCCAGTTATGAGGGGAGAGGGAACGGAGACAGCATGGACAAAGGTCCTCTCATGAAGGGCTTTCCCTTTCTTTCCTTTCTTTCTTCCTTCCTTCCTTCCTTTCCTTCCTTCCTTCCTTTTTTCTTTCTTT
>LOJH01029168.1:2335-15438 GCA_001685095.1 Ellobius talpinus | reverse complement strand
ACACACACACAAACACACACACAAAGCACAAACATAATGAGAAAGTTTGGTTATTTCTTAGGCCAAAAATTAAAAAAAAGAAAAAAAAGATTATAAATCATTTGTGTGGGCTTTGACACACCTTGACAATTTTAAATAAAATAATGAAGAAGCAAAAATTAGTAGTTTAGATATCATTCACTCTCTGTAAAGGGTGAGTGGCTGTCTGCTTCTTCAGCTGCAGAATCTAGGAAATGTAAGTAACCATGACACCAGACCTGGGCCAGGTAATCACATAAGACTTAGCTCATATTCGCCAACAACAACTGAATAGCTTGAGTTTCAAAGACAGAGGCTCCCAGTTACACAGCTTCAAGTGTCAGTCTAGGGGCTCCAGGTCAGAATTCCAACCCAGGTCTAGCATATTTATTTCCAGGACTGCATCATCTGGATTGGCCATTCAACTCCATTTCTGGGCAAACCACCTCCTATCAGTCATGCAGATGTGATGAACAACTGTAAGCAGTGCCAAAGAGCAGAATTGAGAGCAGAAGACAGACCCATTTTCCTAGGTTCTCACTGCTCTGTTTTTTAGGACTTCTTTCAAAACTCTAGCTTCACAGTGGGGAAGACTTTCTGGTCTCACTCTAAATGACAATTGCAAGAATGCCTAAGCCAGAAAGTGTACCAAAGACACTTCAAAGTCATTCTGATGCAACTGTTCCAATCAATAAAGACCAGCCCACAATGCAATCAAGCTTCCAAAATGATCTTAAGATAGAGACAGAGAAATTAAAGGCCAAGGTCAGGTTTTTATGGTGTTCCACATCCTACCACCTAGCTCTGATTTTTTGCATATTTCAGCAGGCATGCTTTTATAAGTCCCAGAAAAAACAAGCTATATAGCAATGCCAGAATCATCATGAAAGCTTAAAATCCATATAGAACCCACAGCACTGAGAATACTGAGGAAACTTGGAAGCCAGCAATTGGAAAAGTATTCTTTTCACCTGAACCAGGTGATAACTAACAAAGACAAGCACTGATTGTCACTGAACCACAGAGTTTTTTCTCTCAGCTCCCATGCTGTTTGTGTTGCTTGTGTCCAGGCGCTGCCAGTGCTGGAAGATGTTGAAACCTTCAGAGAAGCTATCTCCTAAGCACTGTACATGTCTGAGTTACTGAGTTACTTTTACCCATACATTCCTTCAAATAACATACTTATTTAGAAAGAATGACTCTGTCTCTCTCTGACTGCGTGTGTGTGTGTCTGTCTGTCTGTCTGTCCGTCTGAACTAGACCTCATGAATCCCAGGTTGGTCTCAGGTTTATGTAGTCAAGAACAGGATGATCTTCTGAACCTCCACCCTTGCTCCTGGATGCTGAGACTATAATCATGTATCACTGCACTGGGTTGACAGGTTGCTGGGGATTAAACCCAGGGCTTTATGCATGCTAAGCAAACATTGCCAGCTGAACTTTATCCTCACCCAAAAACTATGTTGCTGTGGAATAATAATTTCAATGTTTCTTTCACTGAGAGAGCACACAATTATTAACAAGTTGTCAGACTGATGATAAAGTTGCCATGATGATCCAATTACATAATACTATTGGTTACTGGCACAAAATGAAGAGAATACAATATTTAATTCAAAGGAAATCCATGACTTTTAATCACTTATCTCATCCATTACCTAATTTGGCACATAGTAGGTCTTCAGGGTGTTGTTAAATAAATATAGGGAGTTTGGCTTGTTGTTGTTCTTTTTTTGGGGGGGTTGCTTTCCCTATTTTGTTTTGTTTTCAATGAGAAGTTTATCACCCCAAAAAGCAAATGGGATCTCTGGAAACAAATATCATTTCAGAGTCAGGTGTCCCCAAACACGAGAACCAATCTAAACTGAGCCTTTTAAATCTGGATTATAGTCACAGAAACAAAAAATGAATATCCTACAAAAAACGATTTCAAAATAAAGCCCAGGCAGATTAAAGAAGAGTTTGTGGCATCTGCAGATCTTCAGAGGAGCTCTTCCCAGGTAAGATAACTGCAAACTCTGTGAGTAAGCCACAGCCTGTTGCATGGCACAGAGTGAAGGGCATCAGAGCAAATGCTAGACGGAGCGACCGACAGCATCAAAGGTTGTTAAAAACGTCATAGATCCCGTCTCATGAACAGAATGGTACACTGAAGAGATTTTAGGTGCAAATGTTTTGTGGAAATCTTTATAATTAAAGAAAGGCCCAATTACACACAAATTCCTCCTCCACTGCAACTTCTCAATCACTGTGTTGATTGAAGCTGGCAGGTACAGAGGGGTAGAGAATGCAGCATTAAACCAGACAGGCAATTTGCCTTTTCCATTTGCCACCAAATAAATGTCGATTTTTTTGCCATTTGTTCATCTCCTCCAAGCATCATGGAGACTTAAGGGGAAGAATTAATATTATTTTGGAGCTTTCACAAAGAATGGGAATTCTAAGTTTGTACGTAAAAAGGAGACAGTTAAGTTTTCTTCAGAAGCCATAAAAAAATCTCAGCTAAAGCTTGGTAGTGGCTTTCTTTGGGGGAAAGAATAACAAAACAATTCATCTATTCTATATAACAGAGTAAATTATCTTGTCAAAGCCCCTGTACAAAGGTTAGATGACAAGAACATCACTAGCGGATCTGGAAAACTACAGCAGACAACACAGAAAACTGACCTTCTGAATTCTAAATGTCTACGAAGAAAGCAAAAACAATCCTAAAATGAAAACAAACTAAACCCTACAAAACATAGATTAATTAGTGAGACGACAGGAAAACGATTCTGAGACACCTGGATAAAATGCAGGTTATGAACACAGAAGTTACAGCACACAGACTCAGAGAGTATTTTTTTTCTCCATTAGGAGAGTAGGAAATAATGAGGGTGGATCCCTTTCTCCAAGTAACATGTGCTTGTCAAAACAAGTTAGCTACAGCCACCTACTAAAGATAACTGCAACAAACAATGTTGAAACCTACCTTGTACCATTTGAGCAGGCTCATCCTAGGGAGAAAAAGATTCCCAGAAGGAAGCTCCCTGGACCATGTAACCCAGTGGGCTGTGCATATGGAAGCAGCCTGGTCCTAGAGCACATTTAGATTAACTGTCTTTCATAACCTAAAACACAGTGGTTCTTACCCTTCCTCATGATGGGACCCTTCATGTGTGGTGACCCACAACCATAAAAATTCTTTCCTTTGCTACTTCATAATTATAATTTTGCTACTGTTATGGATTGAAATGTATATATTTCTGGAGACAGAGGTTTGCCAAAGGGGTCCTGACCCACAGGTTGAGAAGCACTGCTATAACAACGCCAGGAAAAAGCAGGGCAGGATGGAGAAGAAAGGCAAGGAGGAAGGCGATGCTAGGCATTTCCTTCCAGTCCTTCATACTGATTACATTTTTAAGGGTCAAATGTTTTGACAACCATGTTAATCAGGAAAGTCTCTGGTTTTGCTACCCCTGCCCACCGTAAGGACAACACAACATAGTGTTTACTAGTATTATTTATGTGTCTCTGGAAGAGTCCTTAGCTGGAGAGGAACAAATTCAGTACTGAAGTCACAGGACAAAAAAAAAACCTAGGAATTGTGCTAATGCTCCAGAAAATGGTACTCAAATGATTTGAGATAGCTGCCTAAAAGAACTGGAAAACCTAGAGTAGAAAGGTTTGCTGCATGAAGATTTGCCATAGTTTTAAAAGGTGCCACTAAGCACTGTCAAAAACACAACTTATTTGAGGAACAAATAACAATCAGCAAGCGCTTCTTTACAGTCCAGAAGTTCCCAGGAGGAAGAAACAGAGGGGAGGTTCACAGACAGGAATTAAAGGGATCCAGTGAAACACGGGCTCTGCCCAGCCTTCTCATCTCCCTACCTGCAATAGCACTGACCTTGGGAACAAGTAGCTGCCTCCAAAGGGCTATGGGACCTGACAGGAAATGACCAGTAAACATATGTATGATAATTTTTAAATTACCCATGAAGGTCTAAAAATGGTCATTTCTTGATTGTGCACAACTTACATTCTAGGTTCACTTATAAAAGAACCAATCCTAAGAATGCAGGCTCTAGAGACTGCAGAGTGATGCATTCTGTTCAATACCACAAATAAGCTTGGCTCCTCCCAGTTTTCCCACAGGCTAGTGCTGCAGTAGAGCACCTAGGACTTTCCTCTGGTGGTCCTTGAGGTGGGGCTCAAATCCACCTCTGAGGCAGCTGCCAACTCCAGACCGGCATAAATCATAAAGGAGGAGAGGCCACTTACCTGGTTAACGTCAAAACATTGTTGGACTGGGAGAATGTGAACTGAACACTTAGATTTGGCAGTAGAAACATCAGGATTTGAAATCCTGCTGCTAAGTTTTATACCAGAAAATGTGGATCAGACTGGGGTGGTAGTGTCAGCATCGTTTCTTTACTTGGAGTGTTAGGGGCATGCATGGCACACTACTGTCTAGGCTGGTGAGGACAATGGAGAACATGGAATAGATGAGCCCCTTCCAGCTTGATGATACCATTCTGAGGACTTCTCCTCTCCCTGCTTCATCAGGAAAGCTCCTTTTGACTCTCAAGGCTCAAGTGTTGTTTTATTTTGATGGTTTTATGTATGTATGTGTGTGTAGACACACACATTATATATATCTATATATATATATATGTTTGTAGCATAATCCCCTAATGTTATATGTAACTATTGTGCACACCCAGAGCATCCTTTCTTTATCAAGTAATGATTGGTGAAAGAGCTCTTCCAAACTCCCACTTTGCAGAGGAAGAACCAAGACCATTTGCAGTATTTCTCACAGTTTTCTACAGTCATCTGACTCCAGGAAGGGAAGGTGGGCTTTATAAGACCTAGTCAGAAAGTCTCTCAAAAAATAATAAACAAACAAGCAAATAAATAATTCAAGAGAATGGAGGCATGACAGGAGCGGAAGTGGCACAATGCTGTGAATGCACAGATCACGTAGGAAATTTTCCAAAAACAATTACTTAAACTTTAAACTTCAAAGAATGAGTTTATATAACTTAAAACCACAGGCCCCATTGCTTCACTTTACGAACCTGCCCCCATGCACACAGATCGTTCTTAAACAGACATGGAGACAATGCAACCCCAAATGGAATAAAGTATCCCCTTCCCTCCTGAAAACAAAATTTTGATTTGTCATGTGGAATGAGTGAAGGTATCTTTGACCTACAGAGAGCCTTACATGACCAGCCAGGGAACAGCATTTTAATCCTGCACATAAGCTAATCCTTTACAGAGTCTTTCCTATAACTGCAATAAAGCCATGTGAGGTAAACACACCACTAATATAGATGTGAAATATTAACAAGTGATCAGAAACTAAAATACTGAAACTAAAAGTAACCAACTCAATGTTCTAGATTCATTGCTTTACGATATTTAGGAAGAGTTTACAGCAAAATGCTTCCCATATAATTTTATGCCTGAGATAAAGTATGTTAAGAAGGGATATTTTTCAGTGTGGTTCTGACCTTAAATGACGGAGTAAACTATCACCCTATGCTTTTTCTCTTTTCCACTTTGCACCAGGATAAAGGTAATAGTAGAAAGTAGGGGGGTAATCAGCAAAATATCACTTTTCAGAATATTCCCGCATGGCTCTTACCTCTCCAATGCCCAGCCTGAAAATGCCAATTTTAACTCCTTTCCGCCTGAACCTTTTCAGAAAGTAGGTCAGTTCACCTCAGCAGAGAGCTGCAGACACAGGCAGAGGAGACACTGGAACTGTTTTGGCACACCCTAACATATAAATGTCCGTCGCTAAGATTTGTGCCTTTCTCATATTTTTGTCTGTTTGTTTCCCTCCTTTCCCATGGAGGCCCTTTTGACAAACAAAAGGTATCTTTACATCTCAGCTTTTACAGAAATCAGCAACATAACAGAGCACACTCAACAAGCTCACTATACGACCTCGAGAAAATTGAGTAAGGCCTCTTCCTCAGATTTCAGGCCCAGGAGGGTGGAGTTTTCCTGTCTTAAACTGCTAGTCACTCTACAAAACACTAAGTTTGTATTCATCTTCCTAGACCTGAGCCACCTGTCCCAGGAACCTACAGGTCTGAAACTCTTTCTGGCCCCAGAGCCCATGAAGGTGACCTCCCCATATTTTTCCTTGCTCTTAATTTAGATTTTGAGGCTCAGAATGGACTCTTACTCAAACTATTGGTACTTATAGTTATATTTTATGAGTTTTAATAAATAAAGTTTTCCCAAAGATCAGAGTGCAGAGTTAAATCACTAGAAGCCAGGGAGTGGTGGCCCACACCTTTAATCCCAGCAGCCACACTAGTTAGTTATAGAGCTGGATGGTGGTGGTGCACGTCTTTAATCCCAGCCCTAGAGAGGAATATAAAATGGAAGAAGACAGGAGGACAGGGTCTCAGTCTGCGGTCTGAGATTTGGTGGAGAGCATTGCAGTCTTTAGTCACTCTGAGGACAGGATCGCCCCTTTGTTTGAGCCTTGGCAGAGGTAAGAACTCTCTAGTGGCTTGGTAGCTTTGTTTTACTGATCTTCAGCTTGAACCCCAAAAATCCATCTCTGGGTTTTTATTATTCATGCTACAGATACTATTCTTCATTCAAATTATTCCTCATCATGGGAGGTATACAGAGGTATATGAGGAAACATGTTTCATCTCTTGCCTCATGCTCATCAACTTCTCACAGGTGCCCAATGGCTGGCTGAAAAAAACGATAATGAGATCACATCTGGATTCTAGGAAAGACTGCCCAGACACAGGAGTCATGTCTGCCACATTCACTGCTGGGGAGCCTGTTGGCAAACGTTCAATATTTGCTACACCATCTCCAACCTAAACAAAATCTGAATTTCATTCAACTCACAGACCTCATGATGCCTGAGTTACTTTTCCTTCTTGAAGCCCTGGGCAAGAGTTAGAGGAGTCAAAGACTTTTGAATATCCATTTCTGTGGGTAATACTGTAATACTATCATTCAGAGTGTGACAAAGCTTATTCCTCCTGGTGAATGGGACTAGAGGTCAGTATGGAGCCACATTTCCGCCTCTTCACCAGCACACAGTAAGTCCTCTCGAGGGCATCAGATGGAACTTTGAAAGTGTTGCTAACTTTCCCATAAAACCAAGGAGTTCAAAGTTCTCTCGAGAGTAGCTCTGCCAGAGCATTTAAGGACTCTACCCTCTCCACCCCAGATGCTGAGTTTCCTGCCTCCCCTCATCCTATGTCCTCCCATAGATCCATACATCACAGTCTTAAGATCAGAGGTAACATTCAAATTTGATTTCAGACTTCTCTCTAAAGCCACTGAGGCAAACCTTGAACAAAGTAACTTTACAATGGCAAAATATAAGCTGTGTGAATTTTTTGTGTGTGCGTGTGTGTGTCGCACACACCAGAGCAGAGCGGTGCTCTGTGAACTTAGCACATGAAAAAAAACAAATCAAGCCCATTCTTCTTTTAATTGTTTTTTGTGTTCTCAGCTAGAAAAAAAATGCTTGATTTTTTTTTCTGATGTAAAGCATCAAAGAAATCTATTTCAGAATTCTTACCTAGACTATGATATGGACCATCATTCACTGCTGACACTTCCCATTTCCAGCTTTGTGATCATGTTTATTATCTTTCCAAAGCAATCTTCCTCATCCATTTTCATCTCCCTAATCAAATAACATTGTTTAAAAAGGCAATTTCACTTAATACTTCCTGCACTCTGCATTGTAACAGCACACGGCCTTTTCTCCCTCTCCATCCAACTCTTTGAAGGCATTTATGCCATTTATAAACTGTGACAGGCTCTCCTCCTCCTTACTCTGAGAACAAACCACTTAGGCCAGGATCCTTCAAAAGTTTCATGACAAAAAGTTCAACTGGAACTGAATAAAAGCCTTTCCAAGATGAAAAGTATATTAAGACGAAAAAGTAAGTAAAGCTAGGTTGCTTTTCTCAAGATTTAAGGCATATTCCTTCCTTGATGAAAGCTCAAACTGCCTTAAAAAGTTAACTCAGATGCTTCTAGAAGTTTCCTAAAGTAAAAATGCAGAGACCATTAAGGAAGCCTGAGAAAAAGACACTGCAGCCCATAGATAAGCATTAAAACATGACGAGAAAGGAACAGAAGATCCCTAGCTGTGCAATAGATGTGGGGTTCTCAGACCATGGGGTTTCCATGTTCTGAACCCTCAGCTCCCTGTCTGTTGACAAGGGCAGCCTTGCAGCCACCTATGGCTGTAAACTGAGCCAGACAGAAGCCACCGAGACTCCTGTGTTATCTGTGCACACCCTCTGAGTCTCTAAAACTTGGCATTTAAATGTAATTTCCATCCATTCTCCTTTGTCTTCTCCCTCTCATGCCCAGCCCTCTTCTCCCTCTGATCTCTTCTCCTTCTCTGATAACATGCTACCTACCACAGGAACTCAATTCTTTGAAAATGGCTGGCCCGGAACTCCCAAGTTTTATATCAAATTATCTACAGCTATGTAACAAATCATTTTGCATACCCGTTTTTGCCAAAGAAAACTTTAGAAAGTGACATATTTTTTATTTGGTTCAAGAAATGTAGGTACCTAGGAAAATCTGTCAGGCACATAGTGTATCAATGAGGAGTTTGGATCTGTACCATTGCAGGAGACTGCCTTCACCTTGAAGTGACAAGCAGCATCAAACACACATGCTTCTGCTTCATAAAACTAGAGCCTTAAAATAAGTGCTTGATACATATTCTTTCATACATCTAATTACATAGGTGTGTTCACATGCATACATGTGTACACATATGCCATGGCACATATGTGGACATCAGAGGACAACTTATGACAACTGTCTCTCCCTTTCTGTCATGGCAGTCCTGGGAATCAGGCTTAGGTGGTCAGGTTTGGGAGCAAGTGCCTCTCCCAGCCAAGTGACCTCGGCAGCACCTTGGGTTTAGAATCCTTAACTAGCTTAGGAATGGTGTATTTCATTGAAAGTACCACAAAGCCACGTATGTTGACATCACCCTTTTATTTCATAGTTAGAAACAATACAGTTCCATAGGGTAAATCATCAATAAATAACGGTGTTTAATCGGTAAATGTAAAAATCCCAACTCTTTGGCATCTGACAGGATTCTATTACTTGTCAAACTATTGACTGTATAGATAATAGTTAATCTTAGTGATCATTCATCAATACAATATGTTACAAAGGTGCAGTTTACTTTAAAACAGACAACAGCGGAAACTTTCTAGCCACCAAAAACTCTGATCAACTCAGTAAGACATGAAGCAGCATCTCCATGGCTCTCTCATACATATTGTCACACGGCAGCCTCTGAATGCATGAGAAGCATCTGTTAAGAGTTCCTGGAGTTTCTAACATTTATTCTGCTCTAAATAGTTTGTCATTCATTCTGGACACAGGGAAACCACAACTCTTCCAGGAATGACCCAGCCATCAATTAAAACGTGTTCTTATTTTATTAAGTCTGCTAACCCCTAAGAAACTCACAGTGCCGAAAAGAAAACATAAAACATGTAGTTCTGTAGAGCCAGCAATGCCAAATCAGGAATAAATTGCACCTTTAAGACTGAATGAAATCGAAATGTTTACAAAGGTAAGTTACATACATTTTATGGTCAAGAGTAGTTGAGTCGCTTCTGTTACTAAAGGCGAGGAATTATTTCTTTAGCAACAAATTAAACCAGTGTGATAGACATAAATGGTTAGGTAATCCAGGATTACCCCACTAAAACTGCAGAAGCACGTTAGGCTCCTGCGCTAATCTGGAAACTGGCATCTCAATGAGTGCCCTGCTGCAGAGACCTGAACCTGGACAGAGCCATGGACGTGCTGACTAGTGTCACTTCATACTCAGTTTAAGCATTTGAAAGTTAAAGTTGTGAGAGTCTCTGATAAAACTGTTATTCACCTACCAGAAGTGGAGATGCAAGCAATGCTACGTCAACAACCCGGTGGAGAGAATCCTTTCCGTTTTCAAGTTCCATGTGGATTTTAAATTAGAAAATAAGCACTAAGGAAATGTTTCCAACTGATGAAGACCCCATGTCAGAAACATCCTGGGAAAGCATCCCACCCACTACCCATTGTAAAATAAATACTTTGTATCCCAAATTTAATTTTATTAAGACACACTTTAATAATGCTATAAAGGAATATTTTACAGCCATAGAGATCAGTAACTTCCCATGCGGAAATAAAAAAATCCATCGCTCAATAGTAGTATTGAGGCAAGTGAAGAAAAGATTATTCTCTTAATCCGAAATGTTAATTGTTTTCAGTGCAAAACCAGTTATAAAATATTTAAACTCAATATTTAAAAATAAAAAGTGGTCCAATTCAGCAGTGTTCAAGCTCTAAATTTCATAAGACAAATCATTACATACATTGTATAGTAAAATACAGAGATCCAAGAAGCACTGAGCACTTCAATGGAAATTTCTAATGAATCTTACCAAGTCAGCGACAACCAATCAGGTAACATTCCCCATTGGAGTGTCAGAATCATAAAGGTGAAATGACTGCGCCAAAACCTTGTTCTAGCTAAGAAGCTATGCAAACTAACGGTCAACATTCTGTTTCCTTTGCAGTTGCGTGCTCTAGAATGATAGCCCCCCGCCCCGCCCCCAGTACCTGTGATCTCATTCCTGTATCCAAAACTTGATCCAATTTTTTTTTAATGTTCCAGGAACACTTAGCTGATATAACCATCTCTAACGTGAAGGGTCATGTACAGAGTACGACAGTAGATTTTTCTGTAGCCGAGTACAGGCTGGCCTAAAGCGGTTGAAATTCGATGGGAGTTGCTCATGTATTATTCCTAGCAAACACTCTGTCCCCTCGGAGGGTCAGGTGTTGAAGTTGGTACTGTAGCACTTCTGTGTCGGCTGGCTCCTTGATGTTCATTTTATCTAGATTGAGGTAGTCCAGGGATTTGGAGTGAGCCCTCTTACCTTTAAGAAGACATAGAGGCAAGGGCCCATGGAGGGCCTTATAAGGTTCGTAAGGTAAGGATTTGGTGCACTTGTCTCCTGAGCTGGGCATCCGCCTTCGCCTTCTGCCATTAACAGCTGGAATCTCATATGGCTGATAGTACCTGCTTCTAGTTTTATACAGACGAGAGGAGCGTGCAAGTCCTGCATCCAGCTGTTTGGAGCGCAAGGGTGGCATGGTTTCTCCCTTGCTCTCCTCCCCTCCAGTGCACTTCTGGGCTAACTTCAGGAGTTCCTCGCCAGTTGTGAAGCCAACCAAATAGTTAGAGTCCATGTGGAGGATCTGATAACCAGACACAGTCCGACGCATGGGTGAGCATGGCGTGCTCGAGCAGCGGGGTTTCTCTGTCTCTGCTTTCCCTGGCGAGCTCCCCTCAGCCACAGGTAAGGGCAGGGTGGTCAGGGGATTTCTGGTCTCCCCATTTACATCTACTTCCATCTTAGGCACCAGGCTGCACACTCCTGAAAGTAAAGAGACTCAGGTTAGAGAAGGGTAATGCAGAGCTCGGGCCAAGCCCCTGATACTGCCAGAACACACGGATGGAATATGAAAAATACTTGTCTGGAAGACAGACAATGTACAAGAGAGAGATTTCTGCCTGTCTAGTAGACATTTCAGAGTAGGTGAGAAATGACCACTGCCATTCAAAGATTCACAGGCAGGTAAACGAGAATCTGAAGGCCTACGGAAGGGTTCAGATGAAGAAATCAGAACAAGGTACTTCTCCAAGACAGCACTCAGTTCATGCACATGGAGTTTACTTCTTGATATGCTTAAAAATGTGGTACGGACCACAACGACATGCAAGGACAAGTAGGCACACAGGCTTCCACAAAAAGTTTCAAATAAATTTTGACTTGAAAATTAAATGTCCTCTCATTATGTAAGTGCCTCATTCTTCACACCTGAAAGTCTTTGCAACTGCACTTTGCAGGAATATAACAGAATATAACACAACTTACTGACCGATCAATTCACCTCACAGCTATTCTGACACTACGGCTGGCTGAGCATTGAGAGGAGAGGCGGAAATGTGAAATCTCCAACAGAATTCAAGGACACCATTCTCTAGTTACAAGACAACCCTAAATCTACTGGGAGAATGTAAAACTTAATATTAAACATATGGAAAATGAATCCAGAGAAATGGCTCAGATGTCAAGGGCACTGTTACACTTCCAGCAGACCCAGGTATGGTTCCCAGCACGCACGTGGCAGCTAATAACCTTCTGTAATGCCTCCAAATGATCCACTGCCCTCTTCTGGACTGTGGGAAGGCACTGTATACACGTGGTGCACAGACACACATGCAGGCCAAACACTCATATACACAAGATAAATGTAGATCAACCCTTAAGTTACATGTAAAATATCAAATGTCATTTATGTGAATATTTAATCATAAACATATCATGAGCACAGTTATTTTATTTTACAAAGCTTAAGACAGTACTCTTGAATCTTTTAACAAAAAGAATGATTCACAATGAATAACAGGATTGTTCACTGCAATTATGACTTTGTGTAGTTTTGAATACTTAATGACACACGGTGTCATGAATAATGGCTAGGTTCCTAGAAAACCGCAGATAATACAATTCTGGGCAACAACATAGTAGGGAAAACAGAGATTAATGCCTTCTGAGGAAGTTTAATTTCACTTGAATTTCTACTGGTTTTAAGGTAGTGTCTCCAAATACTAATCAAAATGTCACATAACTAATTTTCATACGAGAAACTTACTGAGAAAGGCTATAATGTCACATAATCCTTGTGTGCTCTTCCATAAAACAAGGAACTATTTCCTAAAGTTTCAGTATCATTTAAATTTCAGGCAGTTAGAAAACTAAAACCAAATGAAACAGAAACCCTGTGAAGTTGATTTCTACTTCCCTTCACTAGGAGGCTGAAGAGTCACAAGAGGCCACCAGTCCCTACGACAGTCCCCATATTCCATATTCAACACAGCTGAATGCTAATGTTTATGGAGATGCTGAAAGGCCAGGAACAGAAGTGCAGTGAGGTCCAGTCAGGGAAAGACAGGAATACACACACACACACACACACACACACACACACACACACAC
>LOJH01029167.1:0-11131 GCA_001685095.1 Ellobius talpinus | reverse complement strand
AGTCCTATTTGAGAGTGGTGGTGTGTAAAGCTATTATTTCAGAGTCCTATTTGAGAGTGGTGGTGTGTAAAGCTATTATTTCATAGTCCTATTTGAGAGTGGTGGTGTGTAAAGCTATTATTTCAGAGTCCTGTCAGAGTCAGAAGCCAGTCCTTCTGAGTTGTGGCAGTCATTTTCACGAAAAATTTGACAACAAACTTAAAGCATTTTGAGGGTAGCTCAAGGTAGCTCAAGTACAGCAAAACTGAGGCTAAGTGGAGCTCGACCTATTTTAGATTTCAAGAGACTGACTCTGAAGGCTGCGCAAATCAAGGAGCTGGGCTGTGAAAGCCAAGGTTCATTGAGTTCAGCAACAGTGTCAGGCAGAGGTCATGTCCCCATTCCTCCCTTTCTAATGCTCCACAAGCATTCAAATACCTTTCCTGACCCCCAGAAAACAGCCAGCACTGTTTTGTTCCAGAGATGCTGGTCTGTATTTTATAATTTACCATGTTATGCTACTATGTTTGGATATCTTGAGCATGACCTTTGCATGAATGTCTTTTAGAAATATTATAACCATCCACAATATATTCAGGAAAATTACATGATGAGAGCCATGATGAGGAGGGGAGGTGTATTCATCAGGTTCTTTGGAAGAATAGAACCAAGAGAATGAACTTAGAAATTAAAGGTGTGTGTGTGTGTGTGATATGTACATACTAAAGGATGATATATAAATTATATATATGGTATTTATATAATAAAGGGGGATTCACAGTCTAGGAGGTTCAACAATGGCTATCTTTATGTTGGAGAGCCTCAGGACTCAGTGGCTGTTCAGCCCATGTGGCTGGGTTCCTCACTAAGTTGTTCCTCCCGGGTACTGAAAGCCTGCAGAATTCCTGGAGGGTCACTGTTCTTCAGGCTGTGGTGGAAGCCTGAAGAAGCTGGATTCTAGTACGAGCAAAGGAATGAAACAGCCATGGCAGTGGCCAGTGCTGAATTTGCAGGCAGAGTAGGTGAACTCCTGGGAAGCTCTGCCAGGAAGCATCTGGCTGCCCTCTGGCTGCAAGTCTCTGAAAATCCCTCAGCTGACAGCCAGTTTGGGTCATTCCTGACTTCTCTTGCTCTCTGGGTCCACGGAGTCTTCTCCTTTCTATTTTCCCTCTGACGCTCATCTTGTGGTTCCTCCTTGCTCCCAAAGAGTGCTGAGACGGTGTCTCACTTGGCGTCACCAGGCAGCCATAGAGTCCTTGCTCTTTCTTGACTGTTTGCTTCCTGGTAGAGAAATAGCTTGAGTAAGTTTTTCTACTTCCCGTTCATTAGGTTTCCTGTCAGGTACCTGCTAGGTCCCTGGGTCCAGGACGTGGCAGGATGCTTATGCTTCTTGCCTTTTCAGAAATGGCCCAGGGTGAGGGATGTCCTCCACAGTTAACTTTTAAACTCTTTCCCTGAGCCTGAGGAAATTTCTTATTCTCATTCACAGCATGCTCACGTGACACAAAATTTAAAACTTAGCCCTCATGGTTCATGGTGTGTTCTAGTTGACTTTTTACTGTAAGCGTTAACATGACCCAGGTTTTGTTTTAATCAAGGTAAACCTAGATCGCCCAAACATTTCCTGCTCTCTGTGAGGAAGAAGCAAAAGCAATTGGGTTCCCTGGTTATATATATGAGGATGATGACGGTCTCCTATTTCAGAACATGGGTTATCCTAGATGGATGAAGGCAGCTCCGGTGGAGCCATCACTGGATCTGGCAGGTCCAGACTCCTTGGCACCAGTGTGGCTCTCACCAAGTGTCTACTTGGTGCCTTCTGGAGTCTTTTTGGCATGGAAGAAAGACCTTATACAACACTCCTCATATGTCATTCTCTGTAAACAAAACCTTTATTCTGTCTCCCTTGCTCTTCTCACTTCCTCTACTATGTCTGAGAATACAACCGCCATCATGTTCTCCTTCGTTCTGAAGGCAATAGCACATCCAAGGTGTACTGATCGTTAACCTAATGTCTGCCATGTGGAACCTTTGAGAGTAGAGTGTGCTGTGCTTATGGAATAACTTACTTAGCTAGTTGGGGAAAGAGAATGGAGTTAACACAGATGATTGAGCCATGGTTTGTCCCCACATGTATTGCTGTCAATATTATCACAAGTATTAGACACATTAGGTGATGGTAATTTCATGTAACCGAGTAATTGATATGAGAAGATGGTTCACGTCAATAGAATGTAAAGGAGGGGATTGATGTATGGTATAGACCTTCTAAAGAGTACCCTGGAGCAAAGACTCTGAAAGGCAGTGAAAATAGTTCTCTTGGGTGAAGAGTAAATGCTAGTGTTCTCCCAAAATGGATGTCAGTATAGAGTTGGGAAGGAAACAGAGTGGACAGAGGGAGAAGTTGAGCCTATGAAGACAGACTTGTCCCATTGCTAAGGAGCTTTAAGGGGTGTGGGGACCTCTTCTATATATGTGTTGCTTTTATTGATTAATGAATAAAGAATCTGCTTGGGCCTATGAAAGGACACAATAGAGCAAGGCAGGAATTCCAAGCAGAGTTAGAGGAGAAGAAGGCAGAATCAGGGAGACGCCATGTAGCTGCCGAAGGAGACAGATGCCAGAACTTTACCCAGTAAGCCACAGCCTTGTTGCGATACACAGAATAATAGAAATGGGTTAATTTAAGATGTAAGAGTTAGCTAGAAATGTGCATAAGCTATTGGCCAAACAGTGTTGTAATTAATATAGTTTTGTGTGATTATGCACGTCTAGGTGGCCAGGAAATGAACAAGCGGTCTCTGTCTACATTTAAGCAAGTGGCCAACAAAGTTGCCCTTATCTGGACTGATATAGCTGGGTCCTTACAGCTCCACATTGAGTTGCTACTGAATGTAGCCAAGTATAAGAGAAGAGTCAGTTACTATGTGTTCTACTGTTTCTTGGCAGTAGCTGAAATGACCCTTTCTGGAGGGGCATTGGATCTTAGGTTTTCTATTGGACCAGAGTGTGACCGTAAGAGAAACGCCTCTAGCTACTGAATTAATTCCAGGAAATGGCAGACAGCTGAAGGCTGTTTGATAACACGCTTTCACAGCCAAGTCAAGAATGCTCTTGAAGGAGCTTCCAGGCTGTGTTATAGGGAGAATGAGATGAGCTAATGCATGCCCAGCCATCATGATGGGTATCAAGGGGCAGGATAGCTGGGATGCCGTGGCTTTAGTGTCCGTAGGTAAGCAAAGATAATGCAGGCATTGGCAGGAAGCAGAAGGAAGAGGATCTTGACTGCCAAGTAAATGTCTGTGAACTTCATCCTGTGGGCATCAGAACGTACTAAGTAGTTTGAGCATCTTGTAGGTGTGATAAGTTTGAATTGTGTCCTAGAGGGAAGGACCTGGCTTAGGCATGTAGGAGAACAGAAAGTTCAAGAAGTTTAAGGGAAGGAGATTCCTAAAGAGTAAAGAAAGTGAGTATTGAAGTTTAGGGGAAGGAGACTCCTAAAGAGTAAAGAAAGTGAGTATTGAAGCCAGGCCTGGTGAGCAGGGCTGTTAACCCAGCTGCCTGGGAGGCTGAAGCAGAAAGATCGCAGGTCCAAGTTCTGCTTTGACTACAGGTGTGTTCAAAGGTCAGCCTGGTTAACTCTGCCTGAAAATGAAAGGTGGGCTAAAAATTAGTCCAGTGATGAAGTCTTATCTTTGGTTCAGTCCTAGTACTGGGGGAAAAGAGAAGGATGAGAGAAAGAGAGAGGGGTGGGGGCGGGTACTGTGATTGATAGAAAGAGCCCTGGATTGACTGCAAGTTGCAATAAGCAAGGTCCCATCCAAGCTCTTCTTCTTGGACCTGTTAACTGTCTGTAAAAATGATTAACTAAAGTCCCTATCTAGTTCTAACGATTTGTGAGTTTATGCTAAAGTTATCCGCTCACTTCCATTCCTCAAATTGTGTCCTCAGGAAAGATGCTGAAGGCCGGGTTAGTGTAAAACCAGACTTCTGGAAACTTTGGTTTGGATGTTTGGATGTTAATTGATTCCTCTGCTCTCATGGCCTTCCAATTCCCTATATTTTCACATAAAGTTTGTAGCCAGTGGATTATGGATTCAATCTCAACCAGAATCGTGTATCAGCTATTACAAGCCTGAGGGTTTTGTTTCTTAATCAATTACAACATATCCGGTAACTCAGCCCAGCTACAAGGAAGACAGAATTAGCTTTCCTTACTGCTCAGCGATAGAATGTCATCCCCTAAGCTTCTGCTTAAAGAGCAATGAAGGGGGGATTAACACTGGCAATGAAGAAATGAGCCAGTGTGAGGCCAGATGCATCAAGACTGAAGTAAGGTACACATTTTCTCGTCCGTGACTTCTGTGCTATGGTGTGGTGTCAAGTCCACAACGAAAAGCTAACATGGGACCAAAAACAAAATCAAGGCGAAAAGTAAGGGAGGTAAGCTGACTCCCCAGAACGCTGGCCATTTTCCGTTTGACGAGGATTTGTGTACGATTTCAGTGCTGAGGGCTCTGCATTAGACAACCAATAAAGGGGCTCATCCCAGAGAAAGGCTGAAAACCTATCCCAGCAGTTATTAGTTGCCTGGGGTTCTTTGTCTAGGGTTGGGATGAGGAGAAAATCTCCCCCTTCTGCCTCAGCACGTCTGTTGCTATTGCCGTCATTCCACGTGCGGCAGTTTCTAGGAGAGACTACTTCGCAGCAGGCTTCCTGGTTGTCTTGTTCTTTTCACATAATTTTTCTACCTCCTCTTCCTCCATGTTCCCTGAGTCTTAGACACAGGAGCTGTGATGTTGATGTACTTGTTGGGACAGACATACAGACAACAAAAACAGGCTCAGCAAGTTGTATTTCTATGCGTGTGCATCCACATGTCACATACATTACATCTATGCATGTGAGTAACAATGACAATCAGAGAAAAAGATGCTATCAGCTTGAGAGAGGGGCCCTGAGAGGGATTCCAGGGTGAGTAGCTGAATCAGGAGCATGGGGAAGGCATCACACACACTCTTGGAAGCGTTTGTGCTTTCCTCTGTGGTAGAGTTCTGACAGTGTGCTTGGGTCTTTGCTAAGAAGGTGGCTGGCTGCTGGGGAAATTGACTACACAGGGCATGGAGACTGCTCTCAACAGGAAGTACGTGCAGAAGCCTCATGCATTAGGGCGGCAGTGCTAATAAACACAGAGGAGAAACTGCAGAAGTGGTCCTATCTTTGGGGGATGGCTTTCCGTTTTGATTCCATATGTATCCCTGGTTAATCACTAATCCAAGGGATAAAGAAATTGCTGAGGGGGCCCAGGTGAGGAGTAAGAATCCAATCTTTCAATGAGGATCTTTAATATCTGGGGGACAAATAAAAGCCTAGAATAGATTTCTCCTTCTGTAGGGAATACAATTTTATTAGTACTAACAGTAGAAATGTGAAGATATTCTGCATCTTATTAAAAGAAACATAGCCAAGTGATGAAGTTTTGAAGGGGCTGGAAGCATGTGGATTCTAATTAGCATTTGTTTTGGCTATCAGTGAAGTCCAAGAAAACATCGATTATCTGAAACAACAATATGAGATGATATGTTTCAAAATGAACAGAAGAGTGCAGAATCCCTAACCCATAAAAAAGATTAATTATTGGAGGGGTGGAAATGTTTACAGCCTTGATTTGCTTAGTATGTGTTGTACGCATGTATTGGGTTACCATAATGTACCTCATAAAGATGGACAAATAGTGTGTCCCAGTAAATAAATAAAATAAAGGAGAGGATGTAAACAAATGGTGCAATAAAACAGTTTAGACCTTATCAGAAGCAAGGAAGAGCAAAATTACATTGTAGAAAATGGAGCCATCAACACAGAGCACAATGCTATGAACATTCTGAAAAGAGCCCATGTCCTGTTATCTTTGTGTTTCTTCTAATTTCCTTAATTTTGAATCCTTTTTATTATGTTCATTTTTTAATCAAGTCCCATCATTTTCTTTATTTTTGATATTGTATTGTATAGAACACATTTTGCTTGCATTTTCTTTTCTCTGTTGCCCTTGAAATTTTTGCTGCTCCTTTAAAACTTTCTGTACTGGGTATTTTCAATGTTTACTAAACATATAATTGAAAATTATTAATTTAATATGCAGGTATATTACATGTTCCCATGTTTTGTGCTTATATAAACATGCACAATACATGTAAACTCTCTTTTCTCGGCTCGGCTTTCAACTTTGGGGCCATTTTTCCAACAGTGACTGTTGCCATGGTTCCAGTGGAACTTTCTTTCATCATTTCTAGGTTTTCATTGCCTGGCACAGTGGCCATTGCCCACCAAGCTTAACAAGTGCTTCACTGTAAGTTCAAGGTCAACTGATGAAGATGGATAAAGGTCAGACCACCCAGACACCACTGTATGGTCTCCACAAGCTTAGGTGACTATACCCAATCCATGGGTGCTTATACAAACTGTCACGAGCCCCATGTTGGGCACCATCTGTTGGGTTTTGGCCTCGATTGGTTCATACATTCCAGGATTGGTGAGTGTGGATCAAAAATGTTAGGCAGAAAAAAACAGAGATACACAAGGAAAGACACAGACACAGGATAGAGTCGGGAGGGCAACCCAGTGGATACTGAATCCCCCATGTATATTTGCCATAGGCTTTATATTCCCAATCCAAAGAGGAGGGGGAAGACAAAAGACCTCTCTACCAAAATGCAAGGAACAAAGTGATCATTCTCTCAAATACCCACACCCTAGGTCAAAACATCCTGTTAGTAGCCACACCCTCGGTCAAACCTCCTGTCAGCAACCTTGAAGGAGCAAGAGTAGGCCATCTGACCTTTGGTCAAGATGGAACGAATCCACATCTGTTGTCTCCAACATGGAACATTTTCTCTCTGCCCTCCCACACTGTACGCTGTGTGGTCATCCGTCCTCGGGTTAGGTCTGCCGTAGTCTCACTCCTCTATCAAGACTCTTGTATCTGCCACCCATCCCCCCAAGTAACCAGGCTGAGGATGGTTTCCTTCCCATTTCCTTTAGTGCTCACTGCATGTTTCCCCTGCCTTCCAATTATTTAAGCAGATTTTTGAGGGCAGTGACTAAATGGCATCTGGGGAATGTTATTGAGGGGGAAAGGGAACTTTAATTTTGCTTAACTCAAAAGACCCTGGCCAAAGCCTTGATGACTCTGAACTCTCTCCACCTGGTAGTCTACACTGGCTGTTGTTATCTAACCCGAGAGACTCATGGAACATTTTCCGCTAGGGCACTGAGGTTTTGTGTTGGCTCTTCCTGTCTTTGTGCTCTGGTCTCAGGTGTGCAGAATTCCCTGTGCCAGCTTTTTCTCTTCACCTAGGGTAACAATCCACCCAGCAGTGACCCAGCATGTGCAAAGAGAGGCCAGGGATGGAAACGGCGTGCTGGCTTCTTTCATAACTCACTTTACTAACTGTCAAATAATATTTCTTGAGGGAATTTGTTTAAAGCCGATGCCCCTTGCCTGTGGTCTGGGTAATATTCTTGATGAGTCGTTGGCACAAATCCTGTTTTTCTATGTGAAAATGGCTAGCCGTGAATGAAAATAAATCATGAAGGAAAGTCTAAAAAGAAGCTTTTCCTAAAACCTTGGTATCATGAAACTGGAAAGACTCTGCCTGTATTTTCCCCCACTCCTGAGAAAGAAAAGCCCACTGTGGATTGTCAAATATGAGGGACTTGAATGTGGTTTAGGGTATGTTGGGATTACGAGCTCCGTAAGGCTGTTCTGTGGTTTTTAATGGGCAACAGTGCACCAAGAGCGTTCGACAGAGTCTGTCTGAGGATGGGAGGTGTTGGTTTCTTCAGGGATCCTCTTTTCATCCATGGTGATGAGCAGAGTGAAGGCAAAATCCATCTGAGTGCTGCAAATACTCCTGATGTGTGGCTGTTACAGCAGGTTAGAAAATAACCATTTTCGCGTGAATTGTTATAAATCATTGTGAGAGCAAAGAGGATTAGTCACATGACCAGCATCCTTCTAGGATGGTTTCCTCGCCAGGCCACTCTTTAGATTAGATACTTGGTAGCTGTTCATGCTGCCCTGGGGACTGGAATGTGTTAACATTTCAGTCGTAGTCTCCCTTGCTCTGGTTGCAAAACTCCAAAATATCTCCAAACATTACTACGTGTTCCACAGGACTTGCAAAGTCCAGCTGAGAAGCAACATTCTGGAACATCATGGATGTGTGTGGGGCTGGAAGCTAACAATCTGAAACATCTGGCTGGAGACCTTGTACAACTGGGCTTGAGATGTCCTAAGGCAGTTTCCATAAATGCTCTTAAGGGCGCCAGCCACCAGGGCCAAATTCTTGACCAGTGTTTGCCAGACAGACCTTGCATTGCCCAGGATTTGGAACTTATCATGGGTGCTGTTTCTTGGGCCCAAGCTGGACTGATTTATATATTAGAATAATAAGTTTGAAAGTGTAGCACTTGTTAGTTAATAAATCCAGCAGTTCAGAAAGGCTACAACGAAAACCACAAACCCACTCATCATCCATCTCCAGAAATAACCAGAATTTATATGGCAACATTCTGAACATTTTCTTGCATGTTTGTGGATGGGATTTTTGAACAGGGTGAGTACACAGACATGGTGCCATGAAAATGCTGTCATGCTATGAGGGTCATTTTAAGTGAAGAGTATTTAATTTTATTTGCTGTGAAATAATGATGTGCATATGTGCGTGTCCCTGTGTGGATATGTGCAGTTGAGTGCAGGTACCCTCAGAGGTGAAAAGAGGGCTGTGGATTCCCTCAGAGTTAGACTTATAGATGGTTTTGAGCCTCCTGGTGTGGATGCTGGGAACTAAACCCGGGTCATCCGGAAGAGCAGCAGGTGCTTATAGCCACTGAGCTATCTCTCCAGCCCTACTTTATGGGAATTTAACAGGGACACAAAGAGAAAATGAGGGACCTGCAAAACTTAAAACCATAACAGAACAACTTAGTTCCTCAGTGGTATTTCTACATATATGACCAAAGATCACGTAGCATTAGGAGTCTGGAGTTACTATGTTTTAGAAACTGATGTTGAAATTTTAGATAATATTGTACGCCGTCCTTACAGCTCTTTCTCATTCTCCTTCCAGTGTTTATTAGCCACACGATAGGGGCTAGTTTGCTGGAGTATGCTCTCCTCTACAGCCCTCGCAGGCAGCCCTGTGGCTTGAGAGGGGCTCCGTACTGAAGTGGATCAAGTGCTCACTGCCGTTCCTTCTCCTTGACCTTTACAATCCTGTTTTTCCAAAATTTTGCATCATCTTTTGGTTGATTGGATCTCATCACCAACTTTAAAAAGAAAATTTCCATTTCCTGAGGCTTTCCCTTTCTACATTTGAAAATGGTGTTCTGCCTGTGTCAACTGTCTGTCTGTGTTTCCGTCTCTGTCCTAGTCTCTGTCTCCCTATGTATTAGAACATACATGACAACACTTAGCATTTTAAATGATTCTCTCCTCCCTCCAGCTCCTGGCAGGTGCCTGTGGATGGGATGACTTGGGTGCTTCATAAATAGTTAGACATATTTCTTTTATGCCAGACTTCTTTTGTATAATGATTTCAATTTCATCTATGCTGTGGCATGTTTCAGAATTCTATTCTTTCTCTATATTGAATAATATGTGCAATTATACATGCTTATCTTGTTTGTTCTCTTGTTGGTAGACATTTGGTTTTCCCTTCTTCTGATTACTGTAAATACTTTGGCAGTAGAGATGGGCATCCAGCTCTCTGAGTCCATGTGTACAATTTTGGGGGAGATATGTACTTGGAAGGAGAATTACTGAGTCTTATGGTGAACACACACTCTATTGTGCAACTGCCATACTGTTTCCCATGATGACCGTACCACTTTATATTCCCACCAACAATGATGCGGGGCTCTAATCCCTCCACACGCTGCTATTTTCACTCTTTGTTGTTTGGCCTTGCTCATTCCTTTCTCACAGTGTGTTGTTTTCCAGTAGTCATCCTGAGTGGATGAGAAAGTAGCCGGTGGCTTTCACTGCAAACCGGATGGCTGGAGAGATGCTGCATTGCCCATTAGAGTTGAGTGGCCACACTTAAGTTTCATTTAGCAATATTGTCTTAGTTAGCATTTCTATTGCTGCAGTGAAATGCCATAACCAAAGGGCCAGTTGGGGAGGAGAGATTTATTTGGCTTACACTTCAGCATTGCTGTTCATCACTAAAGGAAGGCAGGACAGGAACTCAAACAGGGCAGGATCCTGGAGGCAGGAGCTGATGCAGAGACAGTGGAGGGGAGCTGCTTTCTGACTTGCTCAGCCTGCTTTCTTATAGAACCTAGGAACAGCAGCCCAGGAATGGCACCGCACACCATTGGCTGGGTCCTCCCCCACTGATCTCAAGGAGGCCTTTCCTCAGCTGAGGCTCCTTTCTCTGATGACTCTAGCTTGTGTCAAGTTGACACACAAAACCACCCAGTCCAAATATTATTATCGTGTGGCAATGTGAATCTTAGTTACATTTTTTCGTTTTTCATCAGAAGTCAGAAATTTTGATTTTTATATGAAGTCGTTGTTTGTTTAAGTCTTGGCCAAGTGATTCTTTTGTTAAATTCTTTAGGGGTTGGGGAGATGACTCAATCAGTACAGCGCTTGTGTGACAAATAACTTAGCCTGTTTGGTGACTTTCAGGTCAGTGAGAGACTGTAGCTAAAGAACCAGGTAGACTGTACCTCAAAGAATGGCACCTGAGGTTAACCTCTGACCTCCACATATATTCACCCACACATGCACCCGCACACACATGAGCACCACTCCCCAACACAAATGTACACACACAATCACCTTTGGTAAGCTGTGCCGTTATAATTAAGGAATTAGAGCTGCAAGGGTGTCTCCTATTTATGCTTTCCTTTTTAGCTGTTATTGACATAGCCACTTTCATTTTATACAGACGGGCACGAGAATCTTACCACAAGGGTGGGCTTGAGAATGGTCATGATGCTTAAATGTGATTGCCATGTGCAACGTAACACAGACACCTGGGAATCGGCCTGGCATCTCCTGTCTCTGTCTCTGTCTCTCTGTCTTTGTCTGTCTCTGTCTGTCTGTCTCTCTGTCTGTCTCTGTCTCTGTCTCTGTCTCTCTCCC
>LOJH01029166.1:0-17512 GCA_001685095.1 Ellobius talpinus | reverse complement strand
GTGCCCCCCTATCACTACAGTATATAAAATTGTTTTTGCTTTGTTTCTTTCAAAATTCTTGGGGCCGGAAAAATTGCTTAGCAGTTGAGAGCACTGGTTACTCTTCTGGAGGACCTGCTTTTGGTTCTCAGAGTCCACATGGAGGCTCACAGCTGTCTGTAACTCCAGTTCTAGAGGATCTGGTGCCCTCTTCCGGCCTCCACAAACACACATGCAGACAATCACCCATACAGATAAAATTTAATAATAAAACTTAAAAAATTGAAGTTTCTTAGGTTTTCAAAACAAACAAGCAAAACCCTCCTAAGCTTTTGGGGAGGAAATCACTATGTACAGATCATACTTAAAGTGGAGGAATGTCTCAATTGGTATTTGGAGGGTGGGATATACCCACAAATTGGAACTCTGCCCTCTCCTCTACAGTTACTGACAGCAGTATGGCTTCACAATTTATTCCATCTATGTGGCTGCATCTCAACGTTTATTTTGTTCTTCACTTGTTCCAGTGTTCCAGTTTTGGGCAAGAGAGCTACATTTTCTTAAAATTCATTGTCCTTAAATTCTTAGGACTTGTACTTGCTTAAGATTCAGCTGAGGTTTTTTCTCTTAAAAACCCAATAACTACCTCTCCCCAATTCTTCATCTCTCACTGTGTTAGTTCCTGTGTTTTCCCAGTGATCACACAAAGCTCATGTCTGCCATATTTCTGCCTAGGTGCCTAATTATCTTAGTAGACAATAAGCTACAATTTATAATTATTCTGGAACATAGGACAGAGTTCTCACGGAAGCAGGAGCTCAACAGATCTCTGGAAATGAGTTCACAATTATCTAACCATCAACAGAAGCAGCAGAGATGCTGTCAAGTTAACTGTTCTGTGAGGAAGTGCAAGGCACTACTACTACAAGCCAATGAACACAACGAGCTCACAGGAAGCAGCCAACACCAGCTACATCTGCATAAATTACATCAAGGGTACTGATCAATTACCCTTATATTTAGAACCAGGGCTAGATGTCTTCTAGATTTGCTTAGCTGAAAGTTCGTGAGCATTGTAGTGATGTTTCCAAGTGACTCACTGCTGGCCTGGTATAATGCAATCCCCTGAAGAAATAAAGTAGCTGGGGTAAGTTCTTTTGGTTAAGATGGCCTCCAATAGCTGAAGCAGGATCTAAGGTGGCTAATTTTATCTTTAATTCAAGCTCCTATTAACTTTCAACTATTTCCCTTTTTGCCTTCACCAATTAATACATTAACCACAAATCTGATAATATCATTCTCTTTAACTGTTTTATAACAAAATCCAAATTCTCAATCATGCCCAAAAAATAATAAAAACCCAGAGATAGATATTGGGGGTCAACCGAAGATCTGAAAAGCAAAGCAGCCAGCCACTGGCTCATACCTTCACTCAGACTGAAAATGGGAGATTCTCCCTCCATGAGTGCTCAGACTGAGATTGAGACCTGTCTCCTCCCGTTTTATATTCCTTGCTAGTGCTGGGATTAAAAGTGTGCACCACCACTGCCTGGCCTGTATGACTGCCTAATCTAGCTCCTTGGCACTGATCTTCAGACAAGTTCTCTTTATTATACAACAAATAATATACCACTATAAGATAAATCTAAAAGTTGTAGTTATGTTCCAAAATCTTCCCCACCCTGGTTTATTGAGATGGAGTTTCATTTCAGGTAGTCCAGGCTGGCCTAGAAAGTGCTATGATGCTGAGGATGATCCTGAATTTGGCTGACCTTGTTCGTCTCTACCACCCAAGCACTAAGATGACAGGAGTGTGCCACCACATTTGGTTTCAGTCTCGTTTTTTTTTTGCTACTTAACTCAATCTTTTAACAAGAACTTTACAAAGTAATTCAAATTTTAAGTGTTCTCTGTGCACAGAAATGTATGCTTGGGGATAAAGACAAGCTCTGTGAAAAACCTTACAAAGCCACTGAAATGAAAATTAAACATACCTTGACAATTTATTCTTGGGAATTTTGTTAAAAATGTACATGTTCTCTAATCATAATTTAAGCATTGTATTTTTACAAGGAATAGCATTATTTTGATCTTGATGTCCTGCAGAGGCGAACTCAATTTAGAACACTTTGACTTTCAAGAAAAAGAAAAAAAATTAAATGAAGGGGCTGGGGATGTAGTTCAGTTGATAAATGCATAAAGCCTTAGGATGTATTCCCCAGCACTTAAAAAGTAGGAAGAATGGCACATGATTATATCCCAGCACCCAGGGGGGAGGCAGGATGATCAGAAGCTCAAGGTGACTTGTGACTATAGAATAAAATTGTTTGGCCTAGGCTACATGGTAATCTATCTTTAAAAAAAATTAAAGAAAAAGGAAAGCACCAGCTTAAAATAATTTATTTAAGAAAAGGACAAATCCTTTTGATAACCAAACAGAATATTGTATCTTGTAAACACGGAAACTAACATGACCAACTCTATTAAACAGAGCTCGAGGAGAACAATTAAAAATGTGGGCATGGAAAAACAGCATTTAAAGGAATTCGAGGTGGCATTAACTACTTCCTACTTTAAAGATTTTCAGGACATGTAGCTCTAATACCAGGATCTCTTTTAGAACATTCTCCCTACATTTCCACAAGCTGCCATTCATTAATCTCAACGTTCACTGGTGACAGATGGTAACTTGAAATTTTAAAGATTTATTCATGCGTGTGGGTGTTTCACTGGCATGGATACCCATGCACCGTGTCAGATTCCCTGGAACTGGGGTTATAAGCAGTTGTGGGCAGCCCTGTGGTTTCTTGGAATCACATTTGGGTCTTCCACAAGAGCAGCAGTGCTCTTGATTACTGAGTAGTCTCTCTGGCCCACCGATAGCAGCCCTTTCTCTCACACTTGGGGCCAAATGTTTGGCAGGTTTTAAATTGTAGAAATCACGTAAGATGCAATTCTCTAGAAGCTGTGAAAACTAGTAAGTTTCAGTTAAGTTTGAGGAAAAGTCATTTAAAGATCAAACCTTACCTAAACTGTAAGATTCTTCTTCCTCTGTCCTAGCTGATCTCATACAACATGAACACGCGTGCTTTGCTGCCGAAGTGTGTGCTGGGCCATGAAATACTGCTTTAGTTTTGCTGGGGTTGCTATTTAATATAGTTTCATGAGTTCTCTGAATTTTCTGATATTTGAAAGATTCTAAATTTCAAGAGACACTTGGTTTCAATAAATACACAGGGAAAAAGATGTAAGCTTACTTAGGTCTCAATAACCTTTAACTGAGGGATCTCCTGGGATAGAGTATTCACACAACCAACCTTTCTGCCAGTGTTTTACGAAATGTGTGAACATTTTTTGCTTGAACCATTTCTGCTGAAAAGGATTCAGATTTAAGTAGTTCTCCATGTTACTTTTGCTCGACCCAATGCTCTGCGATGTGAAATGATTTATAAACTAATTGGACAATTTAGGAGGTCACGGGGCTTGGAGAGGACGAGCTGCAGGCAGTGTGGACTTCACCTATCTTCCAGTTGTGCTCATCTGTCTACCTATCTATGACTGCTCTCCTGCTGCGCTGGTGGAGCTAGCTCCGCAGTTACAGCAGGGACCACAAGCCCAGCAAAGCCTAAAATATTTCCTATGTGTTCCTTCACCGAATAAGTCAGTTGACCTTGCTCCAGGTCACTGATCAGTCTTGGCCAGTACAATCTGATAGGTCTGGTTAAAACAAAAGCTGACTTGACTTTATCGAAGGCTTATTGGTGCCAAAGAGAACTGGCCCAGTAAGTCAAACTCTTATATCTTTGGCCAGATCTGGAGGAACATAAAAGATCTGATGATGATAATCTCATAAGGGTGTATAGAAAGGAATTCTTTATTATAAACATTAAGCTCACTGGAAAGAATCCACACATTTTACCTTTTGTTCATGTTGGTATGCGCAGTTCCAAAGAGGTTAGAGAAAACAACTTTAAAATTACTCACCAGTACATTTTTTTCTTTCTTTTAAAATAAGATTTATTTTCATTTTAATGTATGAGCATTTTGCCTAGCTGTCCGTATGTGCACCACATGCATACCTGGTACTCCAGGAGGCCAGAAGAGGACCCAGATCTCCCACTGGAGCTACAAATAACTGCGAGGTGCTAAGCAGGTGTGGGGAACAGAACCTGGATCTTCTGCAGGAGCAGCCAGCTCTTATTCACCGAGCCTCTCTCCTGCCCCAGCCAGTACATTCTCTACATCCCAGCTGTGATACTTCTTCAAAAGACTCTCACCACACCTGACAAAGGCATTCCCAGCTCAGCTGTGGCTCAATAAACTTTTATTATTTTTTATTTTTATTTAAAAGAATTTGTTTCCCTATCACAAAAATTAGCCACACTGCCAACAGCAAAGTTCATAGTTACACTGATGGCGGAGAATTCTCTGGGTATTCCCAATGGCGTAAAAGGAGGAAAAAAAGTACTCAGTACAAATCCAAAAACCCAGGATGACTTTGGAGAGACATCACATGCCATTTCTTTCTTTTCTCATCATCTGCTGCAGATGGTTTTCAGGAGGATCAAACACAATTTGACTTCAGGAAACCCTTTACACCAATTCTAGCACCTAATGGGGGAAACACAAAGAAGAGTTTCACAGAAGAGTTCTAAAGCATCCAAAGTTTAAAGACGCTTTTACTGCATGTACTACTGGAAAATACAAATGCCTACTAACTGGTATAAAGCCAAGGAACTGGAAAGAACCAGATGCTCATTCCTTCTTTCTATTCAAGCACTGTATGAAAAATTTCAAATTAGTTACTGCACCAATTAGGAAGTCTTTAAAGTAAACTACGTGAAACTGTTGGATACAAATGGTGAGGTGAAGCATGCACAGAGTATCTTTGGAGTATCTTTCGGTATTTTAATACATTCTTAAGGAAAAATATTGTAAAGGATTTTAATATTTCTTTCTTCTCTTAATGAGCACTAGGTCAACAGCGGTAAAGCAACAGTCATCAAGATTTTAAAGGATATCAATGTTGCCTTTCCCGTTGTTTCTTTCAACTTCAATGCTAACCATCTGGTATCAAAAAACTTGGTTAGATTTTTAGTGTTACGTTATTACCAAGCCATGAAAGTAAGCTGTTATGGTGATAAAAATAAAAGTGAGGAAAACAAGGAAGAAAACGGCTACGAAAGACAGAGAACACAAAGGTGGTTGGGGGACTGTCAAGGACTGTTCCATGGACATGGTAATTTTAGGTCATAAAGACCTGAAAGGTGCAACCCTTGACCTTCTGCTTGAGCTTCAGTGCTTTTTGTATGCACTCTGTAGTACATTAGGGTCCTCTAGAAATGACAGGTCAATGCTGAAAAATGTTTGGTTCTGAGAATCTATGGGATTCCATTGTAGCCTTGCAGTTATTATAGGGATGTTAATAATTCCATTTGCTCCGTATGGCTGCTGATTAAGATGTTCTATTTTTAATCCATGCCTTGCCAAGAAAATGTGAAACTGAGAGACTAGGGACTTCAGTCAAATTCCAAGACCTACCTACTACCTTGCTTGAGGCCTCCCAAAAGGAACTAATAATTTCAATCAAAGGCCTAGCAGTCAATGGAGCTGGGGTCCCTCTTTAGGAAAGATATTACCAAACAGACCACCTGCCTGGGAAAGGCGACTGTCATATGAATCAGCTGACCAGCTGACCAAAGCAGTTCTGCCTTGAGTTTGTATGTTCAGCTCCATAGGATGAGGTCAGTTTGGATTTTCTCCCTTGATGCTTCAGGCCACTTATTTATGAATTATAGGATGTTGTGGCAAAACAACACACATCATAAAAAATGCTTTCTGAAATTTCCAAAAGAATATATAAGAGAAAGATGTTCTCGCAAAGTATGTGTTAGCACCAAACTTATATGCATAAAATTTTCCATCCAAACAAGGTTTTGTTTAGAAAAACTTCACTGCTTAGCTCATCATTTACTTATATAAATAATGCATTATGCCCAAGGGCTAAATACTAAGTTATAATCAAATGAAAGTTTGATTTCCTTGAACCATTAACTAAAAAAGAAAGCATGTGGAACACTATGAGTCTGTGACTCAGATTATGCTCTTGGGTGCACACAGATTTTCAGATTACAGAACACTAGAATTTCCTCTCTATTCTGACTCCCACCTTAGCAGTAAAAAACTCTACTTGTTATGGAAGAGAAGAAGAGAAACATGAGGAAGAACAAAGTACAGATGAAGGCTGCAAATATATATGCCTGCCAAATGTCCTACTAAATGTCCCATGTATGGCTGTGCTGGCCCAGAATAAACACCCAACAGCCCTCACCTGTTTCTCTCTGACCATTTATCAAACCATCTAGCCCTCAGCCCCAACAAGCATTATCATCTCCATAACTGTGAGCTACCTATTTCTTTCAATGTCATTTAAGTCATTTCTGAGGGCTGAAACCCCTAATTTGGAATGATCATGAAAGCTCAGTAAAGCTGTATATTTCTAAGAGCCAGTTACAGTTTAAAAAATGGATCTGAGTTTAAACTGAGGGATGTATGAAATGGCTTACCTTAATTGTACCCTGGCTGTTAGCAGCAATCAACACATTGGACTCCTAGGGAGAAAAACAAAACAAAACCAAAACAAGAGCTTTAGGAACAGAGGAGATTTCCTGAAGGGCAGATGAAAAGAGTAATTTCTTCCCCTTCTTCCTCTACTTCAACCTAAGATACCAGGGGAATCTAAAGCCGAAAGCCAGCTTTTAGCATGCGTAAAGAAAACTTGAGAAAAGTGAGCAACTGTTTCGCTAGAACATTCATTGAGTTAGTTCAGACATTTTCACTGGGTGATTTACACACTGGGACCTTAACATGGCATCAATGTTCTCGCACTGAGAGGGTATTTGAAGTGAAAGGAGCAGGAAGCAAATGGGATTTATCTACTCTTTCACTGATCTGAATTTAGAAAGCTGAGACTAGGCAGAATTTCTATACCTGTCTCAGGAAAGAGTAATGCTCAAACGAAAGCTGTGTGTATGATACCAAAACCACCCCTAGACACCTGGAAAGAGGACTGGCTTGCAAAAAGTAACAAGCAGCAAAAAAAACCAAACCAAAACAAACAACAACAAAAACAGAAAAAAACTCCAATGTAGTGATACTTTCTTTATGTTTTAACAAATAAAGCTTGCCTAAATATCAGAGTACAGAGCTAAACCACTACAAGCCAGGGAGTCTTGTCATACACCTTTAATCCCACGGCTTGGGAGACAGAGGCTGAGGGATCTCTATCTCTGTTAGTTCAAGGCCACCCTGGGCTACACAAGATTGAATCTGTCTAAAAGAGAAATACAACTCATACAAGGGCCATCCCAGCACTTAGTGCCTTTAATCCCAGCACTAGGAAGGTGGAGACAGATGTGATAAGGCTGGTGCAGAGAGGAATATGGGGTGGAAGAAGACAGCAACTCAGTGAAGTCTGAGGTTTGGTGGAGAGAGCTACAGTCTGAGACAGTCTGAGGACAGGATCGCCCCTTTGGTCTGAGCGGTGAAAGAACTTTCTCTGTCTGACTGCTCTGTTTCTCTGATCTTCAGCATTAACCCCTATATCTGATTCTGTTTTTTTTGTTTGTTTTTGGTTTTATGAGACAGGGTTTCTCTGTGTAACAGTAGCTGTCCTGGAACTAGCTCTTGTAAACCACTAGCTCCTGTTGACCAGGCTGGGCTAGAATTCATAGACACCAGCCTGCCTCTGCCTCCCAAGTGCTGAGATTAAAGGCACATGCCACTGTTGCCCAGCATGACTCTGGGTTTTCATTAATTCCAATTAGAATTTGTGTCATACCCCAATCAACTGGTTGCTGCTTAAGAAGGGTTAAGACTCCACACTTTTCAAGAAGGCTATTGCTAGGAACAGGTACCATGAGGTGCTGGGGCCTTTAAGAACCATCCACTCTCTGGGAACATATAAGGACAATGAAAAGCTTTTAGATTTAGCATCAGTTCTTTCTTTTATTTTCGTTCTAGTCACTTTTTAATGTAAAGGGGAAGGTAGAAAGGAGAAAATGAGGACTGACTTTGCAATTAGCAGGGAACTCTTTTTGCTGTGAACTGAGACTATAAATTATGTAATTCAGTCATCTGATTCCTGGGGAAAGGGAACATGAGAAAGTGTGTCATATACTGACTGAGTATTCTTGTCTGGAACAGGACTCAAATATAAAGATACAATTTCTTTTATTTCTGTACATCTTATACACACAGCCTTTTAGTGTGCCTGCATTTATTCTACAACCTGTTCCATAAAGTCAAGTATTTCATTTTCCGCCTGTAGTAACATGTTATGTTGATGTTCAAAAGTTTCAGCATTCAGATTAGAACCCTAACAGACTATCTCACAATATATGTTTAGAGTGAATATATAAATAGGACAATTTATCTAAATGACCACACATAAGGAGTTTGAAGGCTGTAGCATGCAAGATCAAGAAATAAGACATCTGATAACTACCAGCCATGTATAGGCACATTTTGTTTGCAATCTTAGGACTGGCATTTATAGATGATGTAACTGTTGTTATCAGAGGTCCTAACACATTCTATCCATGGAGACAGATAAATACATAACCTATTAAAAAGTCAATGTATAAACTGAGTAGCTCAAATGGTCTTGCAGGATTGAGAGATACAAAACATGGTGTCCTAAGAATTCTTACACACACTCAAAACTATTCAACACAGAAAACAATGAAATAAAGAAAATAGCAACATCATCGTATCTTAGTACACCCTTCCTCCAAACACCATACAAAGGAGTGATTTAGTACAAGATTTTTCTTTTCAATCTAACAGAAAAATAAAACCAGAAACATTATTTCTGTTATTAGGGGTTATTACTTAAAAGCTTTAAGCAAGCCAAGCCATATTTGCATTTTGGATGACTGGTGTTTGCTCGGTGTAATTGTAGTCTTGCTAGATGTATCTTTTTACTTGTGAAATAAAAATGACAGCAATTCTCATTATCTTTTCCTTTCCTTTTCTTTTTTACTGCAAAACTCTCCTCAAAGAGAGCTAGTACATTGTGTCCACTTTTTCTCCATCTGAGAATTAAAAAAAGGCAGCGAAAAACTTAGCAGGACTTTTTATAAAAATAGAAATCACATATACCAAAATTCGTCATAATACCAGCACAGTATTTTCTCTACAACAGTGTTTAACAAAAGCAGTATGTTAAAATCCTGACTAACCTGACAAAGAATAAGTATTTGCTTAGCTTAAGCTTGAGATTCATTTCTAGAGAGATATATTTGAAATGTGAATACATCATAAAATTATTTTATAGGCACACATGCAATCACACACACATAAATAAAATATGCATAAATATAACTATTATTTCTGGCCAGGGATTTGTTCTCCGACTATGAACAACTAGGAGAGTGAACAAAATACATATGGCACCATTGGAGTAAAGACAGTATAGCATTCTCAATCCCTGAGAAAAGAAGTCAATGCTGTGACTCTCCTAACCACCCTAGGGCTTTCTGCTTAGAGCCAATTTATGGACCATAAGTAGGGAAGGGGAGTCTAAGCAGAAGATGGGGGCTCGCTGAATTGAGAAGGCAAAGAGTGATGTCCAGAGTACTGGGAGGATAGGATGCACTGATGGACTAGAATTTGTATGCAAAATATAAAGAAGCAATGCTTCAGTAACTTGCCTAGGGGTCAGTTCCCCTTGATTATGGGTCTGAATAATAAACTGTATTTTCATATGGTGAAACAATACAGTGTCAGAAATATAATTTTTAAAAAGCAAAACTGTTAATCCACATTATTAAATCACAGAGTTCCCAGAGTTCAAAGTTTTGAACAGCATGCAGCATAAAGAAAGAAAGCTCAAGGAACTGCCTACTTTTCTGTATTTAAGTTTTACTAGAGAACAGCCAGGCTTATTTATTCCTATATTGTCTCTGAAAGAGTGCACTGGCAGAATCCTAGCCTACGAATCTCAAACATTTGCTCTCCAGTTTTTCTTAACTGTCTCTTTATATTTACTCTAACACAGCTTAAAGAAGAAAAGATCAACATAATCAAGTCACCTGAAAAAAATTTAACTTTTTTAAAATTTAACTTTCTAACAGAATAAATTTCAACATTTAAAAAGAATTTAACAAAAACATGCATTATATAAAAACAAAGAGATGCAGCAATGACTAGGACAATGAAAATGGGAACATTAAAAGTAGGGTGTCATAATTATATTCAAGTAGACAAATGAAGCACGGAGGACATAATCATAAGACCTAAAGAGAAACACACAGTATTGAAAATGGGAACACAACAGTGAAAAAAGGACAAGGCAAAGGAGAACGTGCACTATATCTGGCAAGACAGAAACAAACAAATACAACCAAGTCAAGGGGAAAACTGGTGGAAATTCAGAGATCAGCACTTCATTGATCAACAGAGTAAACACAGGCATTGTGTACCATGTATAATTGGAACCCCAAGTAGAGAAGAGGGAGCATATGAAGATGTGTGACAGGAATTTTGCATTATCAGAAAACAAAGATAAAAGGTAAGCTAATATCAGGAATGAAGGAAGATATATCAGTAGATATCCCAGGAATTAAAATAATATCATTATGAAAAACTTTATGCCAATAAGATTGACAAGTAATAACATGAACAAATTATACAAAAAATGCAAAATACCTCAATATGACAAAAGGAAAAGTTGATGACTAAGGGAATGAGGAACATTTTCAAACATTCATAAGTGAACATTTATGAATGAAACAAAGCCAGAAAATCATGAAAATAAAACTAGCCAATTGTCTTTATAAGTAGATTTTTATAAAACCTTAAAATATATCATTAAAGGAATTAATCTATATAAAAAAGAAAAACACATTAGGGGCCGGTGATTTAGGAAACTGAGGAACTGAGCGCTATCTCTAGGATCCACACACATAGGAACAGAGCCAGCTCCCTCCCACAAGTTGTTCTCTGATTTCCATTCAAATTGCAGTACATACACCCCCCCACACAAAATAGAAGACTTACACTGTAATAAAAATGTAAAAACAATACATGGCATATAGGTAGGATTTATCCCAACATTAACTTGGTCTCTAGCATTAACAAATCAACAACAGGCTCAGGGTATAGGTCTCTGGCACAGCGAAGCTTAGCATTTATACAAGTCCCTAGGCTCAGCCCCAAGCATCAAAAAATTTAAATTGTCAAAGAATACAATTCATTACGTTGAGAAGAGAAAAACCACATATAATACAAAATTCACTTGAACTTATCACTAACATAACAAAAATTTTATTCAAGGTGGCAAATGATCTACATATAAATGTGCAAATCATGAATGCACCACACTCTGACACCAAAAACAATATAATAGTCAGAAGGCAGTAAAACTATCCTCACTTGCAAATTACATGTCTGTCTATGTAGAAAATCCCAATGAGTATTAATAAACTATCTCCTGGAACTATTAAACAGATTCTTGCAGGAGCATACAACATCATTTACATGAAAATCAGTTTTTCTATAAACCAGTTATAAATGACAAACACATGGACCTTCAAAAGTGTTAGAGAAGCATCTAAAACAATTTTCCACTTACAAAGACCTAATATTAAAAATTATAAAACAATTCTGTGTGTTGCTTAAAATCAAGCCTACATATATCTACGTAGGTGGGTCAGAAAGCATTTAAGATATTATTTTTGCAATCACAATTAAAGTTCTACAGACTTTAACAATAGAAATTTAGAGGTTGATTCCAGCATGTCACCAAAAAGAGAAACTACAGCAGATAAGAAAATAGAAAGCTCAGAAACAAATCACTATGCAATCATGTGAATTTTCAAACGAACTTGGCAAGAATAATTAGAATAACAAAAAGTACTGAAAATACTGAAACAACCATTGCTTATGACTCTAGTCGGCAGTGTAAACCTAGGAGAGTGGAGCCCAAAACTGAGGTGAACTAAAGTCTCATGCAATGGCCAACTTTTTCAGAGCATCAGACAATTTATACTCAGGGTTAAGAATCATATGAATACAGTGTCCAATCACAAGGATAAGGAACATGTGCCAGGCATAGAGGCACATGAACAAGTAACAATAGTCAGCTGTAATGAATAATCAAAAGGAAACTCACTCCTAACTGCTACACCTGGGAGGTGCACAAAAGCACATTCCAAGAACAATTCCTTGTTTTTGAAGAAACTGAGGAGACAAGACTCTTTTTTGTTGTTTTTGATTTTCTCTCAAGAATTCAAAATTCCCCTCACATTGTTGGACTGTATTCTGACAAACTATATTTTGAAAAGCAATTGCGTGCCTGCTGAAATATATATTTAAAAAATCCCTCAATTATATTGTATTACCCTAAAATTAATTCTAAGGCTCAAACACATAAATGCAAAAAACAACAAAATATAGGATTAAAAAAACACAGAAAATAATGTTTGAGTTTGAAAATATTCTTAGAATGCAAAAAAAATAAAATAAAAAAGACACCTTAAAACCGATGACAGTTTAAGAGTATAGTCCTTGGTAAATGGACTACACCACAGTGGAGTGTCCACATCGAAGAATACTGGGCAACACAAACTGGACCTGATGGGTTAAAAGAGAAACTAAAAAGAGGACAGCAAAGTTGGATGGGCAGAGTCTGGGGGTAGGGATGGAATCAGAGGAGTTGGAAGAGAGTTGAGTATGATCAAAATACACTGCATGAAAGTTTCAACCTTAAAAGAACTGCCCAAACTGAGTTTAAGAAGACAAATAAAACCAAGGACTTTATGACTGTCCTCATAAAAATGTTGAAAAACTTATCAAATTTTAACATAACGTTCACTTACTAGAATAAATAAACCAACAACGTCAAATGTGGGCAAGGATAAGAAACAAATAGGTGATCACAGTCTCCTGATAAGAATGAAAAATAAGATGACAACTTTGGGAAAAGGTCTGAAAGTTCCTTACAAAGCTAACTGCATACCTATCCTATGATGCAGCAATTCTACCCTGCAGATATATGTATGCAAAAGAAAGAATATTAAACCATATAAATATTACTCAAAATAATTCAAAAACAGAAAAACGTTTTATATTCAAAATGGGTGAACCTCTGTGTTAATGGGTTATAAATAAAAATGTTGCTTACATAAAAATAAACCCAACAACATAAAACTATATATACAACCTGGGCAGTAGGTAGCGCACGGCTTTAATCCCAGCACTCAGGAGGCAGAGGCAGAGGCAGAGGCAGGGGGATTTCTATGAGTTTAACGCCAGCCTGGTCTACAGCTACAAGACAAGAGAAACCCTGTCTTGAAGAAAAAAAAAAAACAAAAGAAAAAACGTACACACACGGGGGGTGGGGGTGGAGGAACGGCACCAACAAAACAGGCTGAAGAAACCAGACAAAAAGAAAAAATATATATTTATTTATATATATAATAAATATATATATTTATTATATAAGAAATAACATATACATGTTGTTTCTATTATATGAAATTGTAAGGAAAACTGAAGTCAGGAATCAGTTTGTGAAGATTAATAAATACATCAATATTGGCTTCTATCTTATCGAACTAATCATCTTGTCATGCACCTAAGAGAATGAAATCTTAGGAAAGCATTTAACAAGTACAAGAGAGCCTGAACTCTCATCACTACATACATAGACATTTCAAATTACACGCATGCACATATGCAAGTGCTTTCAATAAAATAAAGGGTCTGGCTATAGAATGAAGGTTGAAGGAGGTGGTGTTTCTCAGTGTACATAGCTTAGCTGGGCCAAATGTTCCCTTCTTTGAGATCTGGGAGAATGGAGCTTCTTCATCAAAAGAGAACAAGATTATCCCACTACATTCCAATCCCTTAATTCCTCCCTACTTAGGCGTCCTTGCTTAACATCATCTAGGATAATACTAAATGATGATGATTATTATTTGACTGACAGAATGAACCCTGGGTTTTTTGATTCATTCAAACAAATATCTGGTTTCTTAACAAGCCTAATAAATAAGAAAGGATTTGCATTATTAATTAAAGAGGTTTATCATAGCTTCAATTCTGAGATTAAGTTTCTTAATTAAGACCTTTCTATGTGCAGACTCAGTGGCTGTGTGGGGGAGCTGGCCAGGTTTTATTTAGGTCATTTCTCAGTGAAGTTTGAACTTGACATTTCAGTATACATTTTTATCAGTAAGCCCTTGGTTTTGGGGTGTAGCACACAATGTTATGTTTAACTTCTTACATGAGTACTGTGTAACCAACTTGGGCACTCATAGGATGCACTTCACCCACTGACTCATTTCCTCAGCTCAAACAGACTTTTCTGAATGAGCAATGAAGATATTTTATACTGATATTTTTTCTTCTTATTTCTCTGTATGGGTGCTTTACCTGTATGTCTGTGCACCATGTGTGTGCAGTGCCTGAGGAGGTCACAAAAAGACACTGCATGTCCTAGAACTGAAGTTACAGATTATGAATCACCATGTGAGTGCTGGGAATCGAATCTGTACCATCTGGAAGAGCAGGCCAGTGTTCTCACCTGATTAATTCTTCATCCCCTGATTTAAAAAAAAATAATTCCAAGAAAAGATAAGACAGATCTTTTGCTGCACATAAATGTCATTTTAAGTGCTGAATAGTTCCTAGTATCTTTACTGTCAGATATAAGAAAGTATAATTAATTAGAGGAAAAGTATGATTAATTAGAGGAAAATTATGTATTAATCTGAACTTCAAATCTTAAGGTTATTATAATGCGATAGTAAATAAACATATAAAACATCAGGAATAAATTAATGACTGATATTTACCTCTAATAAATATGCATGAAAATCAGCATTAAAAACTGGTATTAGTGGTTGTTCCCTGGGGAAAATGGTCTTTTAACACACAGAGGTTAGTCTAGGAATATTTTATATTTTTTATAGGACTAAGATGTTTTAACAAAAAGGAACAATTTGCTTCAAAAATGTATTCAGTCAGTTCAAAGTAGTCAAAACTTGTGACTATTATTTTAGTGCATTTCCTTGCCTTTGTCTTGGGAATTGAACTCAGGGGCTTGTTTGCTGGGTAAACTAGCAAACACTATCGCTGAGCTCAGCTACATGCCTGCTATTTTAAAACATGTCAGATGAATATAAACATAAACTCTCTGAGAAGGAAAAGAAAGATCCATCCCAACCATGAACCTACCTTCACTGGAATCAACAGATTCTCTTTCCTTTCCTTCCTGTTCTCCATTTAATCCTGTTAAGATTTAACCTTTAGATTTGTGTCCTCAAAGTCCTTAGGTTCACTAATAAGCTGTCCTCAGTGGTAAACAGCAAAAAATTTAAAAGCCACAGTCTCTACCTAACATTAAAAAACTACATATTACACATGTGATTATCTCCAGGTTTGGTATGTGATTATTCCTAAGCCACGAAAATAGTTACATTCAACCTTGGAGCATAACAATATAGACAGGTTCTGTAATTAATGATATTGGAACAGTGTACAGAATTATTATTAATATGGACAATACAGAATTATTATTAATATGGACATCGATTGGCTCATAATTATCCACCTGGTTAGATAGATTATACTGAATAGCTTTTAAAGAAGTTTGTGGATGAGAAAAATCAAGATAGGCATATATCATGTCAAAAAGGGTAAAGATATACACATCTATCTACACACAGCAAATATAAATAAACTGATGGCACACAACAAGGAGATATCTCCAAAAGAGTACCCTAAATGATTTAAATAACAAAGGAAAAATACATTTCTTGGCCTTGGTTGAATCCTATTTCTGATATATTTTTTGCAAGCATAAATTAAGTCCTATGCTTTTTTCTTTGAATTTTACCTATATAGTATTTATGCCACTTATTAGTCAGGTCACTATAGAAAGGAATCTTAGATCTAGATTAGAATTTATTATGCTAAAAATAAGGAAAATAAATATGATTAGAAAATTTTAAAATTGTTTGTTGAAATGAAGAACTAGACCATGGATTTCTAATGGGCCAGGAAAATTCAGCAAACTGTTTCAATAACTGCCTCAAGCAAAATTTGCTCAAAGAAATATGGAAAGTTTAGAACCACAAACATGGTATTTCCATAATTAATTGCAAATAAGACCAGTTGGAGTTGCTCACAGCTCACCCTGGTACTGTGGGCCACTCAATTTCTGCCCAGCTCCTTTCCTCCTGCCCTTCTCCCCAAAACTTGGACTCAACCACAACTTCAAATTTAATACTAAGAAACAAGAACTTTTAATAAAAAAGTAGTTCATGAAAGCTACTTCCAATAACTGATAACTTTAGATTAATTAGTCTAACCCATTCCCTAGAAAAATAGAAATTCTACATACAATGTACATCCTGGTTGTAGGTTCTTCAAATAAATAAACCAACAGTAACAGTAATCTGTTTTCACAAACCATCAACTAACCTGTAACCCCCATACTTCAATAGCAGAAGAAGAAGTTCAAGGCTAACTTGAGTGACAAGGGACCTTGTTTCAAAAAGCATTAAAAAGAAAAGGGCCAAAGCACAGACAACGAAATCATAAAATACTTCAAAATGGCTGAACTAGCTTTACTTGGTTTTCTTTTTTGTTTGCTTCTACAATCTAATACACTCAACCAGCAGAGATACTGAACAAAATAATAAGGAAAACAGTATTTAGAGTGGTAGTTTAAAAAGTTGTATGGAGGGGAACGATCAGACTTAGCCTGCTGTCCTAAGTCAGACAGAGACCTCCATGTTTATGTAGGATTGCTGCCTTTTGCAGACAAAAGATATTTTCTCATTTGTCTACATGGTTGACTCCGCAGCTTCCACTTTTAGTGCGTTTTATTATTAATACAACATTTGTTATACAGTCTTTATATTCCAATATTCTTCATGTACTTCTTTATAATTATAATTTCTAACTGCTTTCTCATCTAGATATACCTTAATACATTAAAACAACTTAAATGAAAACAAAAACAGGATCCAGGTAACAGAAAAGAACCATCAAAAGGCATATTTAACTAACAAAGGCAAAGTGATTTCTAATCAGGGAGAAAAACTCTAAAAGTATGTACATGAAAGGAGGAGGGAGATACACAGACAGACACATATACTCACCGCACCTCAGTCATTCCAGTGTCAAGTGGCCCACATCACATAATTATCTTTGCTACTCAAGACATCTACAGATGCCTTCAGGTTCCATCGCATGCCAAGATCTCATACTTGATAATACATTTCATACGCTGGAGAACACTATTCACAATGATATTTATAACAAGGGAAACAATTCTGTACTGGTGATGAATATTAAAAACTTCTAAAAGAAGAACTGTACTTTGTCTTTAAAAAGTAATTTATTTTGGTTGAAAGACACTTAAGGAAATGCTCAACATCCTCAGCCATCAGAGAAATGTAAATCAAAATAACTCTGAGATTCAGAATGTCCAAGATCAAAAACACTGATGACAGCTTAT
>LOJH01029165.1:0-17513 GCA_001685095.1 Ellobius talpinus | reverse complement strand
TCTAATGGTCTACTTCCTACAGCAGGCAGGGGAAGGCCTTGTCCAGATGTTTTGACTTGATGCCTAGGATCTGTGCATCTGTTACCTACACGGCAAAGAGAAGTTCAGGTTGCAGATAGAATTAAAGTTGCTGGTTAAATGACTTCTAGATTGGGCTGACCATCCTGGATTTGAGAGGAGCAAAGCACTCATAAGTTGTCTGTTTATTTGTTGGCTATTTTGAGACATTGTCTTACTTGCTCTAGCTGGCCTAGATTCCAACTGGTAGCCCAAGCTGCGTTCAAAATCACAGCAATGCTCCTTGCTCAGCCTCCTGCATAGGGGGTTATAGTCATGAGTCGCCATGCCTGATGTGACTTTTTTTCCAATTTTGATTTATTGATTTTGCTGTGTGCACATGGGTAGCACAGTACACATATGGAGACCAGAGGACCGTTCTCAAAAGTCAGTTCTCTCCAGACACCTTGTGGGACCCAGGGTTGTCAGGCCTGTGGACCAGCTCCTCTACCCACTAAGCAATTGCTTTGGCCCAAGGATCTTAAGAGTATGGAATGAAAGCAGAGCAGAGTCAGGCAGGTGTGCAAGTGTGGAACAGTCAAACACACATCATAATAGATTTAAGATACCAGATTGAGGCCACAATCCCAGGTATGAGGGCACTTATTCCAAGCTGGATAAGGCAAGGAAATGAATTCTCTACTGGAGGTTCAGGAAAAAAATGAAGGCCTGTCAGAACCACAACCTTAATTTTAATTCAGTAAAAATTCTCTCAGATGCTGCAGGAAACTAGCAAATGCCCAGAAAATCTGCTCCCAGGGAAACTCCCGTGTCTTCTTGGGGAAGTCATAATACTCATGGCACGACTATTACCATCAGAAAGTTTGGAAACAATCTATATGCCCATGGAAAGCAGAATGAATATATAAAAGCAAAGGAACTGGAATAATAGAATTCTATATAACAATCAATATAACAGGCCTACAGCCATACACTTCAACACTGGTACTGCTTTGTACTGAAAGCCAATGAAAATATGAATCACATGTAATATAAAAGGATGCAGAACGGTGTGGCATATGTGCAAATAGTTGTTAGTCGCCGTTTAAAGGAATAAGTGAGGGTTGGAGAGATGGGAGGGTTGGAGAGAGATGGATCAATGGCTATGACTGGGTAGTGAGTGTTCTTCCAGAAGGCCTGAGTTCAATTCCCAGGACCATGGCAGGGCTATAACTCCAATTCCACTGAGATGCCAGACCTCTGGGTGCCACAGGTACCTTCACTCACAAGCACATAACCACAAACACCCATGCATACATACACAACTTAAAATATTAATAAGTCTTAAATTTAAAAATAATTAATTCATGAATAAGAATGATAGACCTCAATTCCAGAATAGCAGCTAACGCTAGAGTGAATGGATTGTGTATAGATATTTCAAATATATATTATTTTTATCACATTTATTTGTGGGTGTGTATTACGTGCATATGTGTGTTTATATGCATGTGTAAACACTCATGCCACAGTGTGTGGCAGCCAGAGGACAATTTTTGGAAGTCTCTTCTCTCCTTCCATCATGTGGGTTCCAGGGACCAGCTCGGGTGGCTTCCTAGCCAATGTCTTTTCCTTCACAGCGTTCACCATGTCACTGGACTCAAGTACCCTAAATGGTTTCTTTCCTAGAGCAAAGGAGAGTTTTGAGGTAACGGAATAAGAAAAGCTGGCAAATGGATAAGCATTTACTAGATTTAGTGTTCACAAATTTCCGCACTCCTGAAATGTCTCATAATGAACATAAACAAACAACATACGCGAAATGGGTTATGTTTTCCATGTGTCCGGGGCAAACAGAGAAACTGATTCTCCCAAGTTCACAGAAACGATTTCACCCAAAGAAGGGTCCCCACTAACACGCCAATCGGAAGACAAAAACACCCAAAGCAAACTTCAATATTTAGCTCAAATTGTATAACCTTCCAAATGCACACTGGAGCAAGAGATCTTTATTTTTCCTTTTATATTAAGCAATTTCATCTTGGGAAAGACTTTTTTTTCTGCTCTTCTCCAAAGGAGCCCAGCCAGGTATGCAGAGTTCTGCTTGGAGTGAGTGTTTACAAAATGACCATGGTACAGATATAAAAATAAGTGATACAGCCTATTAAGAAACAGCAGTGTCCAAATAAGTTAACCAGACAAAGTAACATTCTACACAGCCTTGCCAACCCCTACTGGAAGGATTAATAAAATTAGTAGCTAAAGGACTCAGAGAAGAAAAACATCAATCTGCTTTTGGTGGTTTAATATTTTTCCCTTTTTTTCTATCAAAAACTTAAGATTTTCTTATGTGTTTGTTTGTTTGTTTGTTTCTGTTGTTGTTGTTTTTGTCTGTGAAAGGCCCCAGAGCATTTTGGAGTCAGTAGGATGTGACGTCTTTGTTCTCGGGAAGATGATGAAAGCGGAGAGGACTTCCACGGTGACTGTCCTCCCCCTGGTCGGGAGACGTGGCAGACTGTCCTGTCTCTAAGAACCAAGAACCATTAATAAAGTAAAATACTGGGGGGGGGACTAACAAGCGTAACCTCAGAAAAACGTGTAACTAAACAAGCCCTTTATTATAATCTATTCTTATTTAAACAGTGCTTAATCTCTGCACCCAAGCCAAGGGCCCTTTTTCTGTTAGACCTGAGAAAGCTAGTTTTCAATTATTTAGTTCAGGTGGCATACAACCTAATACCTGAGCCACCCAAGGGCTGATCACAATACAAAAGGCATAAATAAGAGCAGTTATGAGAAAAGCAGGCTCCTTGGTTGATTTGCTGACCAAGCCAAGCAAATATAATATGTCAGATAAATTAACATCTCGATCAACGATTATGCATATTAAATATGAAGACATAGTATGACTGAAAGAATATTACTATTGCAACTAATTTACATAATCCTATGGTATAAGGTATGAATGGATGCAGTGGTTAAGAACATCCCAGCCAGACACTTAGAGTCACAGGTTATCACTTTAATTAATGCTTTACATTAACTTTATAATTCGTGTCCCTCCTGTGGACCCTTTGCTTCCTTTCTCAGTTCTGCTCCTTTTTTTCTTCAGCCACCACTGCAGGGCAAGTTTTCCCTTTTGTTTAATCACCTTTTTGTTAAGCTACCTGTTTGTCAAACGTCCCTTCTCCAGAAAAGCACATTCTCTCCAACCACCTCTGCTAAGGACTTTTCCCTCTCTGGGTGGATCGTCTCCTGCACAGCGGCTACCTACCTCCAGTCTGCCTAGGCCACGTTTCCTAAACTTCAAACAATATGGATTTCTGAAATTACCTGGACTGCTTCTCTTTCCTGAAGAGGAAACTTTTCACTCACCTCGGCTAGGTATCTCCTACCTAAACCCACAGCCTAAAAGAGAAACTGCATCCAGACCTCCTCTAGACAAAGCTAAAATTCTGCTCTTACAACATCTACCCAGATCTTTACCTCAGTCAGTCCTCAGGGAGAATGGCGAGTCTCCCCACTACGTCTTACAGTAATTTGCTTGAATTCTATCATATTTTTCCAAATTTAATTAAATACCTTCTGCTTATTTAAAATAAGGCTTTAGTCCTAAGACTTTTAGCCCCACAATATGCACGTCCACCATTCCTGCTCCATGGTGATAGGTGATTGGCACATATCTTATCAATACATCGGTATGCATTGCACAACCTGAATTGTCTTCAGTCCGATCAGAAGCCTAGGACGTCTCACTCACGTCTATCACATCACCAGCATTTATTTTACTTATTACCTTAAATTATCTCCATGCCCAATCTGATTGTCATTGCCCCTTTGAGTATGTGCCCCCCACCACCACCACAAGACTGTCAAAATTATGAAAGCAAAGCTATCTATCTATCGACCTCATGGGAACCAGAGATAAATGACAGATAGACTGCTTTGATCACCACTGCCTCTCTAAATAAATTTTATCTCTAGATAAAATCCACTAAAAATAGTGCTTCTTTTGGATGTCCACCTGACATAACTGTTCAGGATTCTTTACTGACTTAAATTCTACACTGAGTACACATTCACCACAGAATGTAGAAATGCCACATGGATCAAACTAGTGTACAGAGAGAATCTCCAGGGTTGATGATAAGACGAATTCTGGAGGAAAAGACACAAAGATTCTATTTAAAATATATTTATCATAAGCATGCAGTATTGCAAAGAACTTTTGTTTCGCGTCTTAGATCGTGGGAGATTAGAGGCTTCAAAAGAGTCAGGACAGAAAAGAGGACAGAAAACAGCAAAGCACAGCTGTCACTGAAACAAGGAATTACAAATTTCTTGTCATGTGACTAAGGAGACCATGAAAAGGGTAGGGCAAGATGTGAGGCTCGGCAGTTACCAGGGTTCTTGGAGCCCTGAAACAATATGGCATCTTTGCGCTAACATAGAGGAAAGCAGGGATAAGCTGATCTCGCGGATATACGTAGGGGGCGAGGGTGCCACTCTGGGAAGCAAGCTTGAGCAGGATACCACCGTGTGGCTCCAGACAAAAGAGGAAAGAGGGTGGACATGCAGTAACAGAACTAGGGTAGACCAGAGGACATGAGACACAGAGATGTGCGAGGAGGTAGAACCACAGTACCAGAAGCCCAAGATGGCTCCAAGGCTCCTGACGTAGTGACAGAGAGTGGCTCTAATGACAGCAGGAAAAGGTAAATGAGAACAGTACGGACACGGGTCTTCCACTTTCCATCAGCTCGGGTTCACTGTCCTGAGAGCCAATACCAGATCCCAGATCTTATCTTCCTTTAGCTTCCAGTCTCCTACAATAGACATGTACTATTCATAATCAGAAAGTTTCCTTGTTCCCCCTTTCCAAAAACACTTAGCTGCTGGAATGTCCCAGAGCTGTGAAAATCAAAAACATGTGTGGCATTATCAGACTTTGGGGAGTTAGCGAGAGTTCATGTTTTTGCATAAGGAAAGCTAGCGGTATGGCCTACTTAGTGAGTTCCAGGGCAGCAAAAGGCTGTCCCCTCCCCCCCAAAACGATGGAGCCCCACAAATGACATTTAATGCTTTTCTCTAAGCTCCCTCTGCACTCTCATACATACATACACGCACCCCACAGGACAGCCAGCAGAAAGGGCAATGCCACCATAAGTGGCCTATGTCACCTTGGGCACTTCTCTACAAAGTTGTCTGTCACCTGGCACAGGTGTAGCCTTTACTCTAAAAATGAGCCATGTCCAAGCATATTCCATACCTTATAAATAGGTAAAATAAACAATACATTTACTTCCTATAAATTTTACTTAATTTTTACTTAATTACAGTGACAAATTATTTTATCTATACATGCACAATATTGACAGTGTAATTTATTAAATAGATTCTGCCATTATTTTTCCAACAAACAGAACTTCCCATAACACCTGCCATCTTCACAAGCAGACTGACCACAAGCAACCCAGAACTTTCTCCCAAATACCTGAGTGCGATCAAACACATAGAAAAGGTTCACAGCTAGGACAACACCATTTCCTTATCTCCTTGAGGATTTTTTCAAGTTTTCGGGAAAAGGGATTACTAGTATTTACTACAAGATGCAAATATGCCATTACAGAAACTCAGTCATATAACAAGAGTGTAAGTGTCCTAAACAGAACCAAGCCATACCTGTCTCTCCCACTCAGAGCAGGGAAACAGCTGAGGAAAGAACAAAGTTCTATGCAGTCAAGCTGATCTTATCCTAATAATGACATAATGGCATTCTTGAGTCCAATAGCTAATCTCCGAACATACATTCTCACAGACAGAAGAACCTCAGGGGTAAGAATATGGATCACTGGTATGGATGTGGAATGGCAAGAAGCTCAGAATTGTTCGTCATTATAGGTTTACAGTCTCTTCTAAGGGTAAAGTTTAATGAGGCAAAATTAAGACACTTCCATACATCTGTTTTTGACTGTGCATGACTGTGCATGACTGTGCATGACTGTGCATGACTGTGCATGCATATGTGTGGGTCTGCGTGCCATGGTGTGCACATATGTGTGGGTCTGCATGCCATGGTGTGCACATATGTGTGGGTCTGTGTGCCATGGTGTGCACATAGGACCAAAGGACAACATATTGGAGACCCCTCACTTCTGCCGCCATGTGGATTTCTGGGATCAAACTCGGGGTCACCAGGCTTGGTGATAATTGTCTCGATCTGCTGAGCCACCTTAATGGGACCCCAAATTATGACCCATCTAATATCTTCTATATCTCTAAAATACGGTTACAGGAGCATGGAAATTGGGAGATGCTTAAAATATGAGCTCCATCTCCTCCAAGAAACCTCTGAATAGCATGGGCTGCGCGGCTTGGTCCAGTAGAACGCCTATATGCTTCCTTTACGGAGTTTCCTAAGGTCAACCACTCAAGTTCCAGTAGAAGTTTTGACTCAATTGGGATTTAGGGAAAGTGACCTAACACAATAAGGGATGAGAAGCAGTTCCATCAAGGACCAGAGATCTGTGTGCTGAAACTGTGATCCCGTGAACTGACGTGCGTGTTAGATGCCATGCAATGCTTGGCAAATGTGCTAGACTCCACACAGGACTTGCTGCGTGCTAGGCTGCACACATTATATGATGTGCGCACTAGACATGAGTGCTAGGCTCCAGGCAACACTTGATACATGTGCTAGACTTCAGGAAACACTTCACGCATGTGCTACAATCCCATGTGTTAGTTAAAATGTGTTCTAAGCTCCACACACAACCTGATGCATGTGCTAGACTGCACGTTAGATGTGTGTGATCAATTCTACGCATTATTTGATGGCCGTGCTAGACTCCTCACAATACTCACAATACAGAACACAATGCTCCGTGTTCTGAATACTTGGTACTAAGCTATGTAGATGCATAAGCGAGTGAGCTAGTAAATAACAGCTTGGAGCAGGAGGACGACTGTGGTCCTTCCAGTCCGTCACCGACAAGAGGACTCACAGCACTGGAAAGGGTCTGCAGAAGTGGGACTAAGGAAAACACAAACTCCACCCCTACCCGATGCTGTCACCACCGAGAGCTCCGCAGTCTGCCCGTCAGAATGCACAAATGAGCTCTGAATGCATCAGCAGTTTAGACTGTCTCCTCAGCTGCACAAGGACTCTGGCATCATAAAAATCTGCCCTATTTATTCAGAGATGTTCCGTCTCCCCTGGACGAGGATTCCTTTCTGGACACCTAAGTTTTAAAGCGTTTGCTCTGCAGAATTTCTCGCCCAAGCAGCAGCTTAGAAAGCAGAGATGGCCTACAGGCCCTGAGGGGGCCCTAGACTCCACGCACCTGGGATCAAAGACAGGCTAGTCACAATCTTTTCTAAGATTTTCTCAAAATGTTTAAGTTTTTTTTAAAATTTATCACCAGACATAGAGGGAAAATCTTTTCAAATAGATTAAAAAAATGCCATTCTGAAAGTGCTTTTTTAGAAACCATAATCACCTCACTCAGATGTACTGAAACTAGCAAGGGAACAATAGAGTTTACTTCTGAAAGGACTCAGCTAAATACTCATTACTGAACAACAGAGGTTGTGCTGCTGCAGGGCCCTCAGCTCAATTTTAAAACGCTTGGAGCCTGGTGCGGCTTCCTTGCTAATCAGGGCAAGCGCTCCTCACCAGCTGAAGAGGCTTGTTTTCATAGCGGCTGGCCTCATCCAAAGGAAAATGCTGTTCATTGAGAATTTTAGCTTTATGAAGTGACAGGAAGTCAAACTTCATTGTAGCTGCTCCATTAAAAAAAGTAACTGAGCTTGAGTTCCCACTCAAAACGTGAATGGCATCCACATCAAATGTTGTATTAGCAGACCTTTGCTTCTAGGTAGGTGTACTGCTACTAAAGAATCAAACAGAATAAGCAGGGTGTATACACTCTCAGCTGTGTTGTGTGTGTGCACGCATGTTCTCAAGTGTATGCGTGTATGCGTGCATTTGTATGTATGTCTAATCTTCAGTGACAAAAGCATGCAGGTTAAAATACTTTGCACTTGGTATTACATACCAAGAAATAACTCATAAAATGGTTACTATCATTTAAGAGATTTGATTATTGGCATTGCTTAATAAAACTCTTCAATCCCTGATTGTCTACACATAGTCACTAATAATTTCTTCTATATAAAACAAAATGTTGCAGTTTCCTCACTGGTTACTTGAGTTCAAAAATGGAAGAAGAGATGGATGACATCTGGCTTTAGTCCAGGGGTAATGGAAATTTTAAGTTCTGAAGAAACTGGCATATATTTCATAAGTTTGTAGACTCAAGGAGTCAATACCAAACAATGATGTACATGGTGTTAATTGTATAACTACTTAGAATACAAGAAAATTTACAATGTTGGGTCTGTTCTTTAGACAAATCTAGTTTTTGTTTAAAGGATGAAGACCACGTCCCTGTTACTGAGAATCTCTGAGCAGAGGACTTGTTTCCTATCAAAGATTGTCTCTTCCCAGGAAAAGGGCCCTGGATGCTTACAGATTACATTTTAGAAAGACTGACTTTTATATAGGCAATGAGTAGCCTGGCTTTGGGGAAAGAAGCTTGCATCCTGCCGCCATCTTTCTTCAGAGGCTGGGCTGACTGAAGCCTCAGGTTTCCAACCCGGGGCTGTCAATTACCATACACGTGCCTCCTTAAACAACTGTTTGTGCTTTCAGAGAGCTGAGAGGCAGAAGCCTAATGGCAGACACACCAGGCTACTCCCAAAGTGTCCCTATGGAACCTTCGACCGTGGAACTTCAAGACCCAGGGGACTTGAAGGAACAGCCATCCACCACAGACAGAGCACTGACTAAGGAATGGATTCTACACATGCCCAGCTTGTGGGGTTCCTCACAGGGATGGAGGTGCCTCAAAGGCTAGTACATCACTGAAAGGCCCCACCAGGCATGGGGGACTCACAGGTTGTGTTTAAGGCCCATTTGCATATTACAGAATCTCCTCATGTTGGTCCCTGAATCACATCTGCAGAAATCATGACAGATGACATCACACTCTCAAAGATTGGTGTGCGGGTTCACATGGAGTTCCATGGCTGAGCCCACTGTAGGTATCTCACACAACTTCACACACTAGAAAGCATGAGAGAAAGCCTGCCAATTGCTTCTTCCCATGTCACACAACAGTGAAGCAGCTTATGGTAAATCAAGCACCATCTATCCCAGTGAAGTTTAGAGCTAGGGATAAAATCAAATATAAAAAAAATCCAGAGTATAATGGAAGCGGTCAACATAACTAGTGAAATGAAATATTTAATATGTCTAATCTTCACTCCCTAAAATATGTCACTTAAAACAGTGTAACACACTTTGTAGCTGCATTTAGAGGTTTACTAGAATGTCTAGGGAACAGACGTTATCCTGATATGTGTTGGCTGGGATCTCCTGTTTCTCCTGCTAGGAATTAGTGTTCTCAGAAGCCATCCGGAGGTGATAACGTCAATCAAGGGCTATCTCTGTATTTACAAAAACCAAATATACATCCCTGCCCTGTCCCTGAGTGAAGGGTTTCATGAAAGTATTTCTTTTTTCTTCCCCTTCAATCTTTTTCAATACTATTTTGGTAATAATAATATATTATTATATTATATATAAAATATAATGGTAATATAATAATAATATGCATTTGTGTGGGAGGTGTCCACATGAGTACAGTTGACCCAAGATCCCAGAGACCTCAGATTTCCCTAGAGTTACAGACAGTTGGGAGCTGTCTGGTGTGGGTACCGGCTAATTTCTGTCCACCTGACATAAACCTAGAACAACCTCAGAAAAGGGATTCTTGACTGACGAACTGCTGCCATCCAGCTGTCCTGTGGTCATGTCTTTGGGGTATTTTCTCGATTGCTAATTGGTGCAGAAGGGCCCACTCCAGCCACCGTAGGCAGAATCCACCTTAAAGCGGGTAGCCTGAGCTGTATAAGAACGGTCACGTAGCATACCTCCATGTCTCTGATTCAGTTTCCGACTTTGACTTCCTGCCCCAACTCTCTCTCAGTGATGGTGTGTGACCTGAGAGTTGTAAAACGAAGCAAGCTCTTTCCTCTCTGAGTTGCTTTGGTCATGGCATTTATCACAGCAACAGAAAAGAGACCTGAATAAGGTAGGGGCTAGCCACTGGAAGCGGGTCCTCTGCAAGCGAAGTGTGCTCTCTCCTCTACCAGGCCAGCTCTCTGAAAAACTTTCCTGAGCATCTCCCTACCTAGAAAGATTCATAAAAAATGACTTGGTTCTTTAATCCCTCGGCTGTTGCCAGTTCAAAGTAATCGTACCCTGCCTACTAGAGTTCCTGGAGAGGCTGGAGCCTGCCACACTCTGTTTGCTGGGCTCTCTCTAACATTGTACCTGTGTGTGCCAAGAACCCAAACTTATGCATACATGCACACATACGGATGTGTGCTCTCTCTCTCTCTCTCACACACACACACACATACACACACACACACTTCTCGAAGGCCAGCATCATCATTCTATGTGAGTCCCTTTCTCTCCCCTATCTCCCTATCCATTAGAGAAACTGAGGATCTCTCAACCCCTTTCCCTACACTACCTTTTCAACACCAATCTCGTCCTGAAGTCTTCACAACCAAATGAATGGGCCTTTTATAGGAATCAAAGAGGCTAATGAAAAACTAGCTTCTTTATGGTACCTCAGAATCCTCCTTCAAAAAGGTTTTCAGGGCAATATAATTTTTTCCCCAAAACAGGATTTTTTTTACTTCTGTCAAACCGGTAAGATCTTTTCTACCTTGTTACAATTTGAATTCTATTGGTTGCTAGCATAATTTAAAGAAAAAATACATGAAATAACAGCACAGATTCTGACATGCATTTCAAACTCAATATATTATTCCTATCATTGACATTATTTCACTACTATTAAGCTTCAGGGAGTGAAACTAGATCTGTTAAGCTACGTTTTTGGTTGTTTTTTTTAATTCACTCAACGCTTTTTCTTGAACCAGTTTGATCCAATACTGCATTCTAAGGGGCTGTCATGCACAGAAACAAAGCCAATGAATTCCACTCTGAAAACAGTTTTGCAGTTTTATTTTTAGCTTCTCAAAACTGGCCTGATTCTCCTTTCCCTGGATGAAAAGAATTCCCTCTGAAATTTCTAACGTAGCAAACAAAGTCAGAGGAATATTTCTGGTTTCAAGCACCAATCCCTCAGACGCAGGTGGTAACAGGCATGGGTGAGGATCGGGGCCACATCACCAATGCAACTCAGGAGCATGCCAGGGGCTCAAGGAAGAGACACTGTCTGCTAAGCTGATAACCCAACAGTGGTCTTTTTTCCCCTCTGTGAAGTCGTTGAGCTAATTTTTAACTCTAAAAATTCATTGGCACTTTCTACTGCTTCAAACGGCAAATACGTACCCTATGTTGTCTCCAACCGCGAACTCTGACAATGACAGGCATCAGAGCAGCTAAAGGGGAAGTCAGGCCCTAGCTCCATCAGTCTTGATGTATCAGCACTATAGAGAGGTGTTTACGGTCACCCAATGGCTCATTTATTTCCCTAGGAATAATCTAATAACGCTTCTTAATTAAAATATATCATGACACTAATGAAAAGTAATTTGCTATCTACCCAGCTGAATCAGAGCTGAATGAAATGCCAAGCTCAAGACCTGGATGCTAGCACAGTCCTGCCCTAGACACAGAGGAGAATGTGGTGTCCAGGAGCCAGCATGTCCACGGGAGACTTCAAGATGCTTACAATGATCCAGTTGCAGGGAGGGGACCACCAACATCAGAGCTAAGTTCCCTTCTGTCAGAGTGTGCAAGGAGCAGCACACTAGCATTAGAGGAGAAGAAAATGGATGGATGGAGATACACATATGTGCACACACACACACACACACACACACACACACACACACACATAAATGTAGATGCAGCCATCTCCTAAAAAGTAACTTCAAGCAAACAAGAGAGTGAAATGCTACGGAAATGCAGCGCGCTTCCCATGGCAACTTCCAATCGTGAAGCGGTTCTTCCCAGCTTCGGTGACATGACAGCATTTACAGAAACATGCTGCCTTCCACTTTCTGTCTATAAAAAATCACTTTTCCATTTTATGTTTTTACGGTTATCTGTCTCAAGTGCCATTTTAAACCCAAAATAACCAACGAAAACTGTATCAGTCAAGCCATTTAAAAGGGTGCTCACATGTACTTTGCTAAAATAAAATATTCATATCTACTGAGTGATGTGTCCATCCCAAAAGAAAAAAAAAAGACTGGGGATAATAACAAAAAACTAGAGATCATACACTTCTAAAATTAAGTTGATTCCAAATCTCTGAGACTAAGCTCCCAAGTGCCCCTAGATTGACAGGAAGTCACGCTGTTTCTCATCCCATGGCTGGGTGACAGTTTTTCTCCATGTCACAGAATGACACCAGCGCTTAACTCAAAGCTTGGGATTATTTTCTTATGAAGCTGATAGAAGGGATGCACTGCTCTAATTTATTATGGACTCTTGATATTGTCAAAGATTGCAATAGTTCCTGTGACTAATCCTGCTTTTACTGGCATGCCTGGCACAACCCTGGGATATAGACTATGGTTTATACCCCAGTTTATGTCTCTGTGCCATTAATTTCCAAAGCAATTTGTGTCAGACGCTAACGATGGCGAAGTAAGGATGAGAAGAAGGAACCAAAATTTGTTTTCCCTAACAGACAACCGGCAGAGCTGTTTCTACAACGAGCAGTTTTGTCTGTATTAGAGTCCAGAGGACTCACACGGAAGCTGGTTGATTTAATTCCGGGTCATTGTCAAAGAGGGCTAACAAGACAGTGCTGTGCAAAACAAGTCACACAGAAACACAGGTCACCTTACTCAGAGGAGGGGACATGGGGTACACTGGGATTCGGGAATAAAGAAACCATCCCATTTGAGAAGGACCTTCCTCACCATCCATCTTCCATGATCCTCCCAGCATAGGATAAACATCTCATCCCATAGATGGTAAAACAAGGCTAAACAAGTCCAAAGAACTTCATCAATGTCACTTAATGTTTCCATGTGAATCTTTGAATGCTTCTTGAAAGAACACGTTGCATGTTTTGAAAATGATTAATTTCTTCTACTTAATTCGGAGAACTATTCTTTTCTTGATCACATAAGGAAGAGGCTAAGAACTTCAATCATAGTTGTTGAATGTATTGGGAGATGACAAAATATTTCTCCTATTGTGCCTTCACATTGTTGTCATCTCATGAGCATTTCTAAACACCTGAATCTAAGTTCTTTTTTACTTCGACACTCGGCAATTTGGAGACCATTGTGGATTTGGAAGCTACTAATTGTCTAAAAAGAAAAGAAAGAATGTCAGTGGGACACGTTGGCACACTGAAGGCAAGAAAAAGCCTTAATTGCTGTGACTTGAGAGCCGAGAAAGAGAAGCAAATGAGCAGGCAATAGAGAGTTTTGCAGAGGCTGTGAAGGTGCCGAGGAACGGCATGCATTCAATGCTGAGTTCCCCCAGCCTGTAATTACTACCTGGCCCAGAGAACAAGGGGTGACTCTCCATAACCTATCTGTTGCTCTTAGTTAAAATAGCTCTTATACACTTGATGCCAGCCACTTCCTTGCCTAAAACAAAATAGAGAAGGGAGTGTCTTTAAATTGTGACTCAAATTATCAACCATTACAGCTATGGTTTTTAAATGTTTCGGGAGTCACATTGCAAAGACCAAGGGGAGTAATTAAAGGCAGGCCCCCTGGCTCTGACTAGAGGGTGGAGTGTTGGAAGAACTTTGCAGGAGAATATTCTCCCTGCCTCATCTGGGCAGAGCTTGTTTTCACTCCCCTCCCTGGACTGTCACATCTGTCTAGTCCCTTCTTTGATTAGGAAAGGGAGGTGGTGACACCAGCCAAAGCTTTGACCCAGAAAAGACACGGAATGTACTTCAGGTTTGCCCCAACAGTATGTGTGGAATTTCTACACATGGTGGTCTACAGCCGCCCTACCATCGCATTCTGACTTTCAGCAGATCCTGGCTGTTAGCCAGCAGCCAAGCAGCTCTACCAGCTATTGTTTAATCCACCAATACTTAAGAGTTCAGGTATTGAGTATATAATCATTGTTGCATCGTTGGTGAAATGGTTCCACCTTCAAAAAATAGCTTGGCTTAGCTACTTGTCTTTTACACCTACCATCTCTAACTTCTAACTGCATCTTGTCTGCATCGGTCAGCTTTTCGATATTATGAAAAGTATCTGAGATGGATCTACTTAAAAGAGAATGTTTATTTTAGCTCACTTTCAGGGTGTTTGGTCTGTGGTCTCTTATCCCAGCCACACAGAGCCAGTAGCAAGGCAAAAGGACCACGGTAGCAAACACGTCACCAAGGTAGTCTTTTCACTGTACGTGGCCAAGAAGCAAAAGCAGACATGGAAAGCAGGTAGGAGCACAGCCTTTTCCAGGGCACATCTCCAGAAACAACTTCCTCCCTTAGGCCCACCTCTCAAGGCTACATCGAAATAGTGCCACAAGATCCAACCAACAAACACTCTCCCAGCTGTCTCTTCTTTGCTCGGGTGTTGAAGTTTCACATAAAATGTATACTCTAGATTACAAAGGCTCACTGGCCACTCCTCCTAAAGGGAAAAGTGATCAGATTTCAGTAACAGACAAGGGAAGATCAAATCGTGATCAGATCAGCAAAAATTTCCAAACACTGAACGGTGATAAGTATCAAGAGAGGAACCCTTTACCACTATGAGTTTTACCTCTTGGTTTAGCAATTTGGAAACTGTTCTAAATGTGGAAGCTACGGATGGGGCAGGGCAAAGCAAGAGAAGTGTCATTGCAGAGACAAAGGAGTCAATGAAAGAGTCTCTCATTTCAGTGACTGTGGAGCAAAGAATAAGAAGCAAATAAATGTACTTGGCTCCGTGTATACAAAGTGGCTAGAGTAGAGCTTGGGGTGGGGCAAAGCTTCTGGCCCTAGTACCCAGAAGGTGGAAGCAAGAGGGCCAGCAAGCAGTTCAAGGCCAGTCTTGGCTACACAGCAATTTGAGGCCAGCAAGGGCTACTTGACACCTCAAAATAAAATAAAAAATAAATAAATAAATAGATGGCAGAACAGATCAGTCTAAAAAGCAAAAAGTAGAAAAGTGGTTGCCAATGGGTGGAGACAGGGGAATAGTCAAATATCAAAATGTTCGTAGGCTGTGGTTATGGGTGCAGCTACAGAACTCAGAGAATGCACTACAGGTATAGGGTAGTTTAAATGAGTGAACTGTATCATGTGAGAATTCTATCTCGGTAAAGCTGTAAGACAAACACATGTTAGTAAGGAGAACACCAAGAAAAACAAGGGCAAGGAGGAATTTAGCAAGTGTATGAAGAACCCTACCCTCACTGTTCCCCCGTCTCCCTCAAACCTCTTCTCACACCTCTGACACAGCACAGCCTTTCCCACCTCAGCGACTTGGTGTCCGCCACGTAATAAAGCGTGATTTACTTTACACCATCTGTTTGTTTTAGTTTGGGTTTTCTCCAGTCAAGCATTCTTCATCCTCAATTGATCTCTCAGCTTAATTCTACCTCCTCAAAGAGTTTACATACATCCAGCCTACAATGGGCAACACAGTGATCACTCCTCCGAGCTCTGACTTTTCTCCTTCATAACAGTGACTTTAATGGTCAATTATATATTCATCAGTGTTTGTATTTTAATTGCTTTCTCCTCCAGTGACTGCATGCCTCATGACAGTAAGACCTACATCTGTTTCATGACCTAGGAAAGATCACAGAAAACATATGGGAAAAGTGTCCACCAGGTAAACAAGAAGATTGATAATGGGGTTGGAGAGATGGCTCAGGGGTTAAGAGCACTGACTGCTCTTCCAGAGGACCTGGGTTCAATTCCCAGCATCCACACGGCAGTTCACAACTGTCTGTAACTCCAGTTCCAGGGGACTTGACACCCATGGCAGAACAACATTAAAAAGAAGAAGATTGATGATGAACAACTAGCCAACACAAGGAATGCATGCCTTGACTTCCAAGTTAGAGATAATTTAATATGCAAAATGAAGAAAGGGGAGGTAAAGCATTTTCATCAATATAACAAAATTAAATGCCTCATTTTCTTTATTCTTAATCATTTTGTTAAAACTAGACAGAATCTTAAGTAAAGTTAAAATGGTTGAATTCATGTGTACATACTTTCGGTTACATTAGTGTAATAAAAATTCACTAAAAGGCCACTCATTAATAGGACTATTATTGGTGGTAAACCGAAGAATAAAACAAGTTCCTTTGGGCAATGAACTTAGCACCTAGCGTGAGATAAAAAGTCATGCTATTTCAATTCTAAAATTTTTTAAGAAGAAAGAACAAAGGCAAATCTAGATAGGTGTGTGAAGAAATGCTTCATGCAGTATATATGAGTTTAAAGTGTTTGTAATCAAAATTTCAGTGCTCAAAGGAAAAAAAAACAAAGCTTTATGCAGTACAGATTTTAGCTGTAAGGTCTTCTGCAGTAGGCACACAAATAGCAAACAAGACAAAATCGCAGGACTTACATCCCTACCTTCTTACAGCAACATTCTGCTCAACATTTCCTGAGGACTGGGACCTGCCTTTTATTGTTCTTTTGTTCAAATGAAATTCAGAGAGAGGAAAACAAACACATCGCCTTTTGAAGATTACCTACTAAGAGTCTTGGTCTGTCCTAGTAGGATAGTAAGGGGAGAAGAAAAGGCAAGAAAGGAGAGGGAGACAGAAATTTAAGATAAAGACAAGGGGGAAAGGAAGGAAATGGAACCAACTCCCAGATAAATTAATCATAAAGAATAAAGAAACATGGCACAAGTAGAGGCTCATTAGGAAGAACTCATGCATAACCCTGCAATTTAGGACAAATGTAGTATCAAGTACTCTAACTATTCCCACTGTATCTATTATTAAATCTCGTAAAAGCACGAGCCACATGGCAATACACAGATTAATAGAAATGGGTTAATTTAGACATAAGAGTTAGCTAGTAATAAGCCTGAGCTACCAGTAGAGCACTTATAATTGATATAAGCCTCTGTGTGGTAGTTTTGGAAGTAGCTGCTAGGTATTTGGGAACAGAAAGCTTCCTCTTACATTTACCTTTGGCTAAAATTGAAAATACGGCTCAAGAATAATTAGCTCTCAATTGCACACTAGATTTTTATAAAGTATTCTATTTGTGTTGTAAAATGCACAAAAATGGCCTGTAAATTGTGATGTACACAAGAATCAAAGCAAAAACAATAGCAAATTATAACAATAAAATTTTAGGTGAAGTTAAAAATATTTAATTCACAGGATGGGTTCTTTAAGGACAAGTACATTATCAAAATAAAATAACTGCTGTGGGACACTCTTCTTGTACCCTGTAAGGATTTATCGCTCCTATTGGTTTAATAAAATGCTGATTGGCCAGTAGTCAGGCAGGAAGTATAGGCGG
>LOJH01029163.1:10738-23532 GCA_001685095.1 Ellobius talpinus | reverse complement strand
AGAGAGAGAGAGAGAGAGAGAGAGAGAGAGAGAGAGAGAGAGAGAAAGGGGGAGTAGGGTATGCATGTGTATACAAATACTTCTTGCCCTTGTAAGAAAAAATTCTGGCAATATAATTGTTTCAGTGATAGAAAAACCCCTCAGCAAACTGACAAGAGAAAAACAATGAAATGGCCCTCTTACTTTTCTTTACAAAGCAAATGTTCTTCTACTTGTACCAGTGAAAACCCATATATGACTCCGTTAGCCAATCTCTGTTTAGTCAATCTGTGTTTACTTCCCTCTGTTATGTAACCTGTCTTTCTTTTAAATCTCATATGCCACAGGAGAATCAGAAATCTACAGTCTAAGATGAAATAATCATTATCATGCCTTTTTCATGCCAAGTTGGGGTTTGATCCCCTAATTCTAAAAGCGAAACCCAAAGAGAAAAAATGAATGATTAGTAAAAGCTCTTTGCCACTCAAAACCTGGGAATATAATTAGGGGACTTCTCTCCGGATGAACCTCCGCACCCCATGGAAAGCTAATGCCAGATTCGCTATCACTGCAAAACATAAGGTTTCATGGAATACCTCTTTACATGAATGCCAGATGGAACTTCCAGTGGGAAAAAATGACTAGGTCTTGAATTTGTTCTTGATTTAGGATCTGAGGGAAAAAGAAAAAAATCATAGTTCATAGCATGCCCACAGTTCTTGTTTTTCTCTCTCATTGAGAATTCAACAATTCAATTAGTGTTTGCTTCAATTAAACTCAAGTATCCATAATGACTTGGGCTCTGTTGTGGAAGGTGTGTGTGTGTGTGTGTGTGTGTGTGTGTGTGTTTGTGTGTGTTGGGAGATAAGGACATTCATTTCTAATATGGAATATATTCATCACTATCAAAATTTCTACCACCTTCACTGACCTGAATGTCTGGTCTTTATGAACTTTTTATAAGTAACTATTGAGCCATCTGCCTTATGTTGACATACATAACCCTAAAGGAATACAATTGTAAGAAGTACATCTGCCTGGTAGATCTGCATTCACCTGTTCCAAGTGCCCCCCTTTTTTATAGGGCCCCCTGTAAGAAGGGCTTTAGAAAATGTTAACAAACCACAGTCTTAACTGTATGGGGGTCAGGCATTGCATTTAATTTTCCTTTGAAAAGAAAAAAAGGAATAAAATTGTTGACACATAGTGTATATTAGGAAGTTAGTTTTAGGTTAGTCTGGTTACTGCCTCAAAAAAGAAAAGAATTAAGAGATGACCCAGTGAACAAAACTGAGGTAAAGGATTTACAAAAGTGAACTGATGACAATTTTCTGTTGCTGTTGCTCTGAAATGTATTGTTTATTATTTTTCAGTATCAAGCAATCAGTGCTAAGTGGTTTCCATGCACACATCCTAAGGATAACTTGTCAAATCTTGTTCATAGGCTACCTTTGGAGCTGTTTATATATTCCAAATAAAGAAGCACTTTACCTCTGGTTTCTGTAATTAGAAACATGCACACTGATAGCTAGACATAAAAATTGCTATTTAAACCCATAGAAGTCATGAGGCAGTTTTAAGTCTATTTGAACTACTCTAAATTATTAGTTCTGGTTTGAAAAAAGTAACAAAAATCATTTTGTCTCCACAGGAAATTAATTTTGTTACTGTTCTTAGTAATAAAAGCAGAATTCTTTTAGGTACATAATTTTGTTGGTACCTTTTGAAATGTCCATTGTCCATTGTTTGTTTTGTTTGCCTCATATTGAAAGCAAAAGGTTCATATTACCAATAGCTCTTCTTTCAAGTTAATATAAGTCAATTTGATTTACATGGAATATAATTGTATTCCACACTAGAATAGTTACCATCTTAACAAGGGATTCTACCTTTTCTAACTGGGTTGTAACTAAGTCATTTCATGATATTTGTGACTTCAAAAGCTTTTAAAAATGATTTTTTTAGTAGAACTGCAGTATTTGGTTTTGCCCTAAGTCTATGGCTATCTAGCCTTAAGTTCTTCATTACCCAAGCAGTGTTTGATATGGGTTCCATCTCATGGAGTGGGCCTGAAGTCAGTAAGGCCATCTTAACAAGTAAGGTATTGGTTGGTTACTTCCCCAAGCGCTGGGCCACCGTTGCACTAGTATATCTTGCATGCAGTGTACCACTGTAGATCAAATGGCTTGTAGCTGGGTTGGTGTTTATGCTTCTTCTTTGGTAGCATTCAGGATGCCTGACTATACCAAAGATGCCAACATACGTAACAGTAAAGGTTCTATATAGTTGGGTAAGTGTTTGTCTTCAGCGATAGGGCCTTGCCATCAGTTTGTGATGAGCAGTCTGTAGTCTTGGCAACAGCCTGGATGGTTTGGGGATTCCCAAGGGGCCCCTTTATCAAGAAACTCAATTAGATGTAACCCGTACTGGAAACATTGTTTAGTGACAAGAGATGGTCAACTGGGACTCTCCTCATTATTTGGCAATTTCATTTTGATTGCTTTCATAATATGTATGTAGCTTAGGAAGCTTCTGTTGTATTAGGTTTCCATACCACCCCTCAAATGTCCCTCAATTCTAGCTGTCTCTCCCCATATTCTCTCCTTTAATCCCTATGTCCCCTCTCGTCCTCACTTCACCCTCCCATTCCAGTTCCCCCCATCACCCATCCATGGCCATTTATTGTTTTCCTTTCCTGGAGAGATCCTACCCCCCATCCCTTATTCTATACCTAACCTCTGTGGTTTTATGGATTGTAGCTTGGTTATCATTCCTTTAGTTATGGCTTTTATTGCCGTGAAGAGACACCATGACCATGGCAACTCTCATAAAGAAAACATTTAATTGGGGTGGCTCGCTCACAGTTTTAGAGGTTCAGTTCATTATCATCATGTCAGGGAGCATGCCAGCATACATGTAGACATGGTGCTGGGATAAAGGAGAGAGCTGCATCTTGAAGACCATAGGAAGTTGACTGTGACACTGAGCAAAACTTAAGAAGAAGACCTCAAAGCCTGCCTCCACAGTGACATACTTCCTCCATAAGAACAAGGCCACACCTACTCCAACAAAGCAATACTTCCTAATAGTGCTACTCCCTTTGGAAGTCATTGTGTTTCAAAACACCACATTCCACTCCATGGCCCCCAAAAGCTTGTAGCCATATCATAATGCAGAACTGTATTGTCCAACTTCAAAAGTCCCCATAGTCTAAAACAGCCTTAACAGTGTTTAAACATCCAAAGTTCAAAGTCTCTTCTGAGATTCATGCAATCTCTTAACTGTGTACCCCTATAAAATCAAAGAGCAGATCACATACTTCCAACATATAATGGCACAGGAAATACATTACCATTCCAAAATTCAGGGAAGGGAGCATAGTGAGGAAATGCTAGACCAAAGTAAGACCAAAACCAGCTGGGCAAACACCAAACTCTGTGTCTCCATGTCTAATGTCAAAACACTCTCTACCTCTCCAACTCTGTTCAGCTTTGTTGACTGGCATACTTCTTTCTTGGCCTGGTTCCACTCCCTACTAGCAGCTCTCCTCATCAGGTATCACATAACTGACATCTCTAACATCTCGGGTTCTACAAGGCAATCCAGGTTTCAACTTCACAGCTTCATGAAATAGCCTCCCTACTAGGACTCCATTCAGGGAAACCCCTGACACATGCCTGCCTTCAGTGACTTTATTACATAACTCCTCTCTTCTGTCCTTAACTCTACACCCAGAACCATGTGGCCAAAGCTGCTAAGTTCTGCTGCTTGCTGGGGCTGGAACATGGCCCCTCATTCAATAACATCTTCACCAGTTTTCTGTCTTTCACTGCCTAAGCTTGGCTGTCCTGAAACTGGCTCTGTAGACCAGGCTGGCCTCAGACTCAGAGATCCACAAGCCTCTAACCTCCCAGTGTTGGGATTAAAGGTGTGCCACCGCACCTGGCTCTAAACTTTTCTTGAGTTCCTTTTCACAAGTTAGAAACTTAGATGGGGGGATCTTGCCCTGAGGTTACCACTCCCTTTATTATATTTCTTAATCCCTTCATCTCTTTGAACACAGAATTTAGTTCTACTCTACTTCCTGGTGTCCCTTTTCTCCTCAAAATTTTCATTTTGAAATTTACCCTTGTCAGCATGCTCCTTTTCAGTATATATCTTTATAAGTATGGACACTAGTAGCCACACCACAGAGCCTATACTAGGCTGTTTTGAGATTTCTTCTGCCAATGGAATTAATCCAAACTTCTTCACCTTAGCCTCAGGCAGACTCTTCAGGCAAGGGTGAAAAGCAGCCACTTTCTTCACTAAAATATCACAAGAATTGTTTCTATGCAACATACTACAATTCTCATCTATAACCTCTTGAATGAGCACACAACAGTTCAAATCACACTTAGACCCACTGTCTTCCATGCTCCTATTAGTATGGCCCATTAAGCAGTGCTTAAAACATTCCACTGCTTTAATAGCACAAAGTACCGAATTTGAAATTCCTCCAAACAAACATGGTCAGGCCTATCAGAGTCATGCCCCAGTCCCTGGAGCCAACTTCTGTCTTTGTTAATATTTTTTATTGCTGTGAAGATTCACCATGACCACAGCAACTCTTTTAAAGAAAACTCTTAATGAGGGTGCCTTGCTTACAATTTCAGAAATTCAGTCCATTATCATCATATCAGAGAGCATGGCAGCATGCAGACATACAGTATTAGAGTAGCTGAGAATGCTGTATCTTGCACACAACAGAAAGTTGGCTGTGACACTGAGTTAAGCTTAAGCAAAAGACTTCAACGCCCGCCTCCACAGTGACACACTTCCTCCACAAGGCCACACCTACTCCAGCAAAGCCACACCTCCCAATAGTGCCACTCCCTTTGGGGGCCATTTTCTTTCAAACCACCACATCACTGACTTAGCATCTGATATCCACATATAAGCAAGTACATACTATATTTGTCTTTCTAGGTCTGGGTTATCTCACTAGGGATTTTTTTTCTAGTTCCATCCATTTACCTGTGCATTTCATGGTTTCATTTTTATGACTGAGTAATATTCCATTGTGTAAATTTACCAAATTTTCTTCATTCATTCATCTGTTCAGAGACATCTAAGTTGTTTTTAAACATCAGTGTCTTGATCAACCACCACTGGAGAAGATTTCTTCTGCAGCAGAGGGTACCAAATACATAGACTCACTGGCAGATATTATGTAGAAAGTGAGAAATCTCAGAATTTTAAGGCCTAAACAGACATTTTCATCAAATCCCTGGGCTCAGGGAACCCTGCAGAAGAGGAGGCAGAAAGAGTGTAAGAGCCAGAGGGGATAGAGGACACCAAGAAACTAAGGATATCTAAAGCAACATGCTCAATGCGCATACACACTCACAAAGACTAAGGCAGCATGCACAGGCCCTACTCGGGTCTGTACCAGATGGGATCCTTGAGCTGAAAGGAAAAGTGGACACATAACCCCATTCCTAACCCAGAAGCAATCTCCAGTTGATAACCAGTTACAAATGAAAATTTAGTTTTCTCCAACTGAGTCTCATTGGAGAAACAAACTACTCTTAAGGGTAGACTACATTCCCAGCCATAGATGACCAGCAGAAAATGAACTCATGGGTATATCTGGAGGATCATTGCCTCATAATATAATATATAATATAATACAAATATAATTTAAATAAATTAAAAATTCAATCAATGATCTATATTATAAATGATTAAGATGCATTACTGCATGAAAATTTAACATTCTAGTAATATGATTGTTCAGTTAAGCTACAGCTATTTCCCAATAATGTACAGAATAGGAACAAAGTAAAATCTTCTATAATAGACTAATGTGAATTTCTGATTTGATATTAAGATGCTTTGAGAGACATAACTATATGTGCTATATTTGTGACTCATGCTTGGACTTCTAATTTACTTCCCCAAAGTTCACATATATACCTAGTAACTATATTTTAATTAATATATTATTCACATCAACAGAACTAGCTTAGTTCTGAATATGGACAAATGTCCCAATTGAAAAGAAATGTTCATTCAACTCTAGATCATAGAGATATACTGCAGTCATTTCCTAATATAAATAATCTCAAACACTATCTTGATTTTTTTTATTTCATGCCTTGTGTAGCCAGCATGTTCAACTAAGTCATAATATCTAGATTCACTAAAGTCTTGGTTCCTGTTCTCTCTCAGATATTTCTTGAGGCATCTCTGGGGGAATAATATTTTGAACTACTCAGATTTTCACTTTTACTATCTCTTGATTCTCGTTCCCTCTAGGAATACTGATGAGGGATATTGTGGTCTGAGTATAAAATGTTTACCCCAAAAGGCTCTTATAGTGATGCTGGTGATCGTATTTTGAGAGGGTCTAGAAACTTTAGAAGGTAAAGCTTAGCTAGAAGAAACAGGCCACTGGATATTTGTCCCTGGCAATGGCATCTTGGCCCTGCCCCTTTCCTACCACTTTCTCTAATTCCTGCACACCATTCAGTAAACAGCTTCTTCCTCCACATGATGCTTTCTTTGCCTCATGTGTGCCAGAAACAACAGAGTCAGCCACAGTAGACTATGATCTCTGAAATCATAAGCCAAAATAATTCCTCCCTTAAGTTATTGCTATTAGATATTTGGTCACAAAACAAAGTAACTAGTATAAGCCTCCATCAAGAAAAAAGACTAGCCATCCCTTGCAATCATGTTCATTTTATTAAATTCTTCAGGATCCTCTGAACAATGCTAACTCTTCAAGTACTCCTCAAACAGAATACTTGACTGCCAGTGTGATATTACATAGGGTTTCTTTACTGGCCAACCAGAAAGCTAGGTCTCCTGAATGATTAATTCTGCCAATCTACCACCAAAACTGCTCATAGCAATCTCTTCGTGCACTGAGGCACAGCCCAGATCCTAGGCAGAGGGCTGGAGTTTTGTACAGCTATTAAAAACACTTTTAGGGCTGGCAAGATGATTCAGCAGGTGCCTGCTGCCAAGTCCGGTGACCTGAGTTCAATTCTTGGGACCCACATGGTGAAATGAGAGAAATAACTCCCACTAGCTCTCCTCTGACTTTCACATGCATGTTATAGTATGTGTGTGTGTGTGTGTACAGTTTATAACAACAATTTCTTCCCCAACCTGAATTTGAAATGAATAAAAGCACTTGGTATATGGAATCATGTCCTCAGAACATGATTTCCAAACACAGGTCTGCTAACCTTTTACATCATAATTACCTACATAGTTTGTCAGAAATATAGACTCAATGTCTCTGGTCAGAATTATTGGAACAGAATTTTCAGAAGTGAGCCCAAAGACCAACAGTGTGGTTTTTAGAAGCTCTTCGGTTGATTCTGATTCACAGGGAGATTTGGAGGGCATTGTGGGATAGTTGAAACCATTTTTGTTAAAGCAGAAAAGCTCTAAATGGTGTTCTAACTCATACTTTCTTAGTCACTAAGTGTGACTTTATGTCTGCAATTGATAATTGCACTGGCCTCACCTTCTCTGTATGTTTTCCAACTGCTCCTAATGCTTGGATTCCGTTGTCCATATTGCTTGGGGGTTCCACTCTCAGTCTTCTTTTTGTATATTTTTTTCAGTTCTATTGCTTTTCAAATTTTCTTTTCTCTTTCATTTTGGGTTTTTACTCTATGTATCTGAAAGATATCAAATTGTTTCAATCCATTCATTACCATTCCTGATAGGTAATGTTCACACAGGTTACCTCCTGAACCACGTGTTGCTGTTTAAGAGATGAGTGTTCCCTCTAGTCTTATCTGTGGTACCCAGGGATACTAGGTCACATGATACCATACAGGGTCATTTAAGTATCTCTTGCTTCACCTTTCTTCCCAAGCACTTAGTATCTTAAGTCAAATGTTTCAACCAGCTTTGATACAAACTTTAGAACAGGTCTGCGAATTCATTCTAAGTATAGTAGACACTGTGTTGTGCCATCCAAATCCATCTTTAGGAGCAAAGAACTCATTCCTCCGGCTTCTGGGAATGTAGCCATGAGACAGTCTTTAGCTGTCAGCCTCCTACATAAATTCTCCTCGGTTGCAAATGGCTGCTTTGTTAAAGGCTATCTATCTTTCCCAGGGCAAACTGTATCCAATGAGCATTACAGAAAAGTATAAAGATGTTGATAGCCTATGTTCTATAAAGTAAGGCAACCTTGAGTGTGAGTCCCTACTTCAGAGCTTCTTATGGGGTTGCTTGACACCTGTTTTGAAACTGTGTTAACATTCAACTACCGCTTGGTCCTACTTCCTTTCCTTAGGTTCTGGTAATGATTTTCTGAAAACAGCCCGGTAAACCTCTTACACATGTTGCTCTCTCAGTGTGCTTCTTCAAGAAACAGCCTCTTGAGTCCCTGGGCCAGTCAATCTGATTATTGACTATGTCCAGCTTATCACTACCTTGTCTACACAAATACCTTGTGTTTTACTGGCAGTCTGAATAAAAGCAAGTCTTGCATATTTTCCCCTAGAAATTATAAGGATTGTACCTAATATTCATTTCAGGAGGCAATGCATGATAAAATTTTGAAAGGGTATAAGAACAACTTGAAAATATTCTTACAAGTGAATTGGAGCAGAAAACTATCAAAGAGGAGAGAGGTGAAGAACGTGAACCTCTGAGTTGTATGAAAGTTTAGAAAGGGACATCTACAATATCCTTTAAGTAGAATAAACATTGGGTGCTTTCCTTGCTCTCCACTGAACCTCGGGGTTGTCTGGATAACTTGCTCCCACATTCCCTCCACACAATGTTATCACATACAAGCTATCATTCCTGCTCAGCTTTTAGGTGGATTCTATTCTAGGGATCCAACTCTGGCCCTAAAGTTTATGTGGCAAATGGTTTACTAAGGCAGATCCCCAGTCACAACTTTTCAACTTTCATATAATCTGCTAAGGAAGACAGAAGCATAGTGGGCTACAGACTATTTCATATCTATATGAAGACTGTATTTTTTAATCCTAATGTTAAGATTCACTTGCCAGGCAGTGGTGGCATATTCCTTTAATCCCAGCACTTGGAAGGCAGAGGTAGGCAGAACTCTGTGTGTTTGAGGCCAGCCTGGTCTACAAGAGCTAGTTCCAGGACATACAGGGCTGTTACACAGAGAAACCGCATCTTGAAAAAACAGAAGAAAAAAAAAGACCCACTGGTGTATGTGCTATTTCCTGATTAAAAAATAAATAAGAGTCTGGGAAGCACTTTGAGATATTGACCTTTTGATAGTTAATGAATGGTCAACAAGACAAAGAATATAAAGCCATAACTATCTCAGAAAATTCATTTTGTGCTTATCCATACTTAGAGGATGTTATAGAGAACTATCCATTTCTAAACTTCACTCAATTCAGAGCTTTATTCCTCTTTGTCCTTCTTATCTTTGGTACATCTACTATCTTGATTCATTTACAAGGTCATTTTGAGAGTCACTTTAATGCCTGTCAAGGATTTTATGGGCATTATCATTTAATCCTCTGTGTTGCTGTCAATCATTTGCAACACCAAATATAGCAATTAAATAGCAATACTGTATTGTTGCTTTAAATATTCATTTGCACAGCCAAGCCTAAGAAAATATAATGTATCAAATCAATGTTCTGCACCTTCTGAGGCCATTAAAATAGTATCAAATAATCTGTATTAAGAGTAAATTTACATAATATATTAATTAATATTGAATAAAACTCTATGTATACAAAAAGATGAGGAAATATTAAATATTGACAGGAGTGAGGTAGAAGAAGCTATCAAGAGAGCAAAACACAGGAAAACCCCATGGTAGAGGAGCTGGAGGTGGCTACAATAGGCTCAGGAGCCAAGGCATTTCTCAGACTCTTCAGAGAGATATGGGAACATGAAGCGATTCCCACAGAATGAAAGCACTCAGTTATAATTCCCATATATCAGAAGAAGGATAAGTTGGACTGCTCAAATTACCAGGGCATTAGTTTGTTGTGCCCTAATAGCAAGATCTTCTCCTCCTTTATCCTGCAAAGGATCAAGGGCAGAACAGAGGAAATCTTAGCAGAGACCTAGTGAGGATTCACAGCTAACAGGAGCACAAATGATCAGATCTTCACTTTGAGGAAACCAGCAGAAAAATACAAATAATTATATGTCTGCTAACTTATATGTCTGTTACATCGACTTTGGGAAGTCATTCGATAGCATTTTTAAGACAATCGTAGGAGTGTTGCAGGGATGCATCCTCTCACCACTACTTTTTAATATATTTCTGGAATTAATAATAGCAACAGCCTTGGAGGATGAGGAGATAGCATGCAGATTGGTGGTGTGAGAATGAATAACTTGCATTTTGCCGACAATACAGCACTATTTGCTGTCCAAAGGAGCTGCAGGCCATGGTAAATAGAGTGATGGAAATAAGTGAAAACCCTGGAATGAAAGTAAACATGGAGAAGACTGAGATACAGCACATGGGAAGGGCGCACAAGGAGTTTAACATTGTAATAAAGAAGCAGAACCTCAAGCAAACAGTCAGCTTTGTCTATCTGGGAGGAAACCTCAGTTCAAAAGACATCAAGAGGTGGATAGGGGTAGCGAAGGCTGTATTCCAGGCACTAGGAAAGATTTGGTTGGCAAAAGACATAACAACAGCAAAATTATATGAGACACTTCCTTGTCTTGAGTCGTCTTCTTTACACCTCCGAAACATGAACAATGAAATGCTCCACAGAACAGCGGCTGAATGTATTTGTGACGGCATGTCTCAGGAGAATTCTAGGCATCGCATGAAGAGACATGCTGCACAATGACGACATTAAGAAACATCTCCATCTACAGAAGGACGTAAACTGCAGAATATGGCAACGGTGCTTGAGATACTTCGGCCATATTATAAGAATGAATGACGGCACTGCTTGGAGGAGTGCATGGAATAATGTGAAGAGGAAGGCCCCCAAAACACTGGATAAACAGAATAAAGGAAGACTGGTGAACCCGGATATATTAATAACACAAGCATCTAGGACTGCCCATGATAGAAACAACTGGAGAACCGCCATTAACGGGTTGCTCACACATCCTTAAGTATTGCCAGGGCACAAATGATAATGATATAAAATGATACCTTTTTTCAATTACATGTGTTCATTGAAAGAAGTATCAACACCTCTCTGAGATGCTGTGCTACCTACATCTCAGTTTGGCAATGAGAGGGGATGGCTTCCATTTCAGAATATGTGTCTTACATGAAGGAGACACAGAAGAGTACAGGAGAAAGAGATTTAACCTAGACATTAAGACTTGTAAAAGTTTTATAAGTAAATGTAAGGAGGAAGAATTTCACCCAAAACCACAGGTAGCTGCAATTCAGGCTGTAAAAGGAAAACATTGTTAGTAAGAAAGTGGTTTCGTAGACTCATCAAGGAAAACTGGATGAAAGTTGCTAAAAAAACGAATAGAAGTGCCATATGACCCAGCAAACCCACTAATGGTATGTACACAAAAGAAATATAAACAGTATGTTGAAAAGGTAGCTTCACTCTTACGTTCATTGAAGATTTATCCAAAAGAGACAAAATACTAAATCAAACTGAATGTTCACCAGCAGATAAATTAATTAAAATTAACAATAAGTTAATTAAAATGTGTTTATGTATATAAACATAACAATACATAATGTTTTATTTGATAGCCAATGATATCTAAGAGGCATTACCCCCACCCATTACAGGGTAGCTGCATTTAAATTATTTTATATATGTATAAGTCTGTGTTGTAAAGAAGCTTCTACAATAGAGAGATTATGAAATCCAGATGTGGGGAATGACTTCAAGGAAACAGTATTTTCCAGACACAACAAAGCAGATGTATATATTAACTCACAGAGATTTTGACAGCATGCACAACATCTGTGCAAGCTCAAGCTAGAAAGAATTCTAGCACAGAGGAAAGGAGGTGGGCATGAAGTCCTCCCCCTAACTGAGGAAAATATTGGCACTTATTTGCTGCTGCGAGAAAGAAAATCAGTTTTCTTAAATAAAGTGATACCTGCTATGTTGACCACACTCTAAGGAAGGTCCCACATCCAGCATAGTTGGCCAATGCCAATAATGACTCAATTGATTTTGAGAGAGAAGAGACAGAGAGAGAGAGAGAGAGAGAGAGAGAGAGAGAGAATTAAGTTGGGTGTGTAGGGAGGTGGGGGAGGATCTAGGAAGTGTTAGGGGAGGTGTGAATATAATCAAAATACATTGCATGAAATCATCAAAGATTTAATAAAAGCATTTAAACAACAACACCTTATGACTGTGGGAAGAAGACATAGCGAATGGAGAAGTAATGGGGGATAAGAGGGGAAATTACACATACACAAAAAATCGCAAACAGTAAAATATATTGGAAAGTAGCATTGTAGTCACACAAAGACAGATGTGTAGATTAATGGAGCAGAATTGAAGACCTAGATAAAAATACATGCATACATCTATAGGCATATGACTTCAGCAAATACTAATTAAAAAATAGAAAACCTCTTTAATAAATAGTGCTTGAAAAACTGGATACACAGCTAGGTGTAAAAGATTGAATCTAGATCTCTATCTCTCACCACACACAAGAGTCAATTCCAAATGGATCAAAGTCTTTAACAAAAGACCTGAAATGCTGAAGCTTCTACAGTGGTTCTTAACCTTCCTAATGCTGCGGCCCTTCAGTATGGCCCTTCAACATTATTTTCATTGCTACTTAATAACTAATTTTGTTACTGTTAGGATTCATAATGTAAGTATCTGATATGCAAGATA
>LOJH01029161.1:2646-17514 GCA_001685095.1 Ellobius talpinus | reverse complement strand
TCCAAAACCTTTATCATAAAGGGGTGTTGAATTTTGTCAAATGCTTTTTCCGCGAGAGACAAGGTTTTTTAACTTATGGAAAGGTGCAATGATTTCTGCATGACAGGAACCTTGGCGGTGGATGTGTCCAAACCGCTGTGGGTGAGCCCAGCACAATTCTGCCCACAAGAGACTTTGGTCGGTGAGAGTCAGAGGCTTCAGGGTGAGTGAGAGACAAGTACACATACACCATGCAGGCAAAGCTGAAGTGAGTTTATTGAGAAAAGGGAGAAGGAGATGGGGGTGGGGCAGAGACCTGCTTATCTCCTCTGAAGAACAGCATGGGAAGAGAACAGGCATGGGTGGAGCTTTTCTCTTAAAGAGACCTTTGGTGCCTGCATACAGACCATATAGTAACCTAGCAGCCATAGAGCACTGGGCTGGCCAGGGTACTGCCTGAGTGCCTATTGGCAGGTGACAGGGGCCAGAATAATGCCTGAATCTTAACAATAGGGGCTTTCCACATAGCGGCTTTGATGGGCAAAATAGGCAAGGTTACAGAAATAGAACATAACCACAGCAAGTTAGTCATAGCAGTCTCCTGAAACAAAGATGTGATGGTCATAAGGTGATCATAACTTTTGAAACAAAGATATGGTTGGAGTATTCTGGATGAGGCAGAACAGGACATTTTTGAGTTAAGGTTACAGGTGGGGCATGACCCTACCTTTGAGAAAAGGATTCCATCAAAAACAGAAATGAATTTAATTTGTCTTTACTATAAGATGGCTTTCAAATCTAGTATGGAGACAGGCTGGTTTCTTGAGTATATTCAGAACAATCCCCAAACTCACAGGTGAAAAAGAGTGTGTACTTATAACTCAACAAGATTGGTGAAAATGTTAACGCAAATGGAGTCTGAGGGTAGCTATGGAGCAATGGCCAATGCTTCTTCGCGCAGAGGCTAAGGCAAAGATCTATAGAAAATTTGTGGAAACAAAAGTAACTTATAGAAAATAACCAATGGATTTTGTAAATTAAAAGGCTGTTTGGAGAGCTATGTTTCTCAATTAAATAAATCCTTGTAGTATGCTGCAGTCTAGTTAGCTAGTATTAGAAAAATATCAAGTACTATATTCTGCCTTTGGAAATCAGATAGGCAGCACTACAAAGTGAATGAGATTGAACTTTCATTTGGATCGAGATATGAGGAATAAAATTCTGTTATGCTAACAAAATGTGAAATTCTGACCTGCCATTTTGTCCACTTCTTTAAAACCTACTGTCACAAATAGCATTTGGTGCAAGGAAAAAGATTAATTCTGTTGGGAAGAAATTCAAATTGTGCTGTGGCTGGTAGCCATTTCCAGGGGGTAGCCAGAAGAGTCTGCCTGATCTTCCCCTTCATATACCATTTCCAGATTCTAGGATCTAGCCAGAATCCTGGATCCAGTGTCCCCACCTTGACTGGTGACCCTTGCTTATACCACAGCCAACTTCTCAACTTCCATCAAGGCCGTCCTGCCTTCCCTGGACCACAGGTTCTCCTACTGCCACATCCAACCTTCCCATGTAGCCAAATCTTATACATCCTTCTTCTTTCGTATCTTCCCCACCACATATTCACCCTACCTTCCCTTATTCACCTGCAGAGTCAGGCTACATACACCCAAGGCACATATCCTGCATACTAGCCAAGGTCCCTGTTTCTACCAGACTTCATTCTACCTAGCCATACCCAATCTCTAGGCTCAAGCTGTCCTACACATCCTAGCTTCTGCACCAACCTTCTCTGTTCACATAAGGCACACAATAATACGATAAGTTCACATGCCCAGAACTCACTGCAAAAATATTAGAATTATAACGTATCAGGGCAGCACCCCTCAATAATACCCACCAATCCTGTAAAAATGCTCAACAATTAGGACAAGAAATTAAAATAGCAATCATAGTGAATAAAGCAGGAGTTAAAAGAAATATTTAGGGATAAAGTTGAGGATCTAAATTATTTTTTAGCTTATAGGCTACCTGTTCACTCAGTTGATTGTTACATTTGGTGTAAAGAAACATATTTTAATGAGGTCTCATTTGCCATTTATTCCTCTAATGAGCAGAGTCCTATTTAGAAGGTCCTTTCCTTACATATGACATATGTTATCATACACCACTTCTGTTCTGTTCTAGCAGTTTCAGAGTTTGATGGTTTTACATTGAGTTCTTTCAACCATGTGCTATTGAATTCAATCATTTTGGTCATAATTATGTTAGAAATAATTTTTGCTCATTTATTTTATGAAGCTTATTAATAATACTGAAAATATTCCTCGTAATATATTGAGCTTACTCTTTTCCTTTAGTTTATATGTTCGTATTTATATAAATATTTTTGGTGCTTGATATATCAGTGAAACATATTAAGTGAAGCTCAAAGGTCAGGATACAGGTTACATTACATTGCATCTCTCAGACCCCTTGATGTTAGGGCTCTATCTCTCACTCTGTGCATTCAGGAACAACCGATAGGCTTTGCATATCTTTTCTTAACACATTGCAGCAATGAATTTTGAATACACTCTGAAAAATATGATTTTGAATGGCTCTTAATTCTCTTGAATTCAAGCTGATTTTTCATGTGAGCTATCCATGTGCTGGACTTAGCTTATTCATATACTAAGGTTCATTTGAAACACAAACTCAATGAATGTAGATGGCACCAGCCCTGGGATACCTATAGTAATCATTTTCTAGTAAGTGTGCATTAGCTTCTCAACTAAGCTGACTTTTAAAGAAAAGAATTAGTAGAAAATTCTAACACTTTCCCACTTGTTCATCACTGCCCTCCAAATTCAGGCCTTAAAACTTGGCCAATCAAAAGAAGCATGCATTTTTTAGAAGAAATACAGAGTAGACACTGCAATTTGTCTGAAACTTTGACTGTTTATAAAGAGAGTTCTCCACTGTCTACAGTTATCCCAAGGTAAAGCTGCCTACCTACCCTCTGCCTCATATCTCACAGTTCCATGTACGCTGTTGTCCTTTGTATGAGGGCACAGGAAAGAAATGGAAGTGTTTTTTGAGAAAGAGGGGTGTACTTTTCTGTCTTCTCAGAGGGTCTTACAGGCAGGCTAAAATCCTTTGTTTTCTCTAGTAGGGAAAATGAGAAAACTGGCGAGTCAAGAGAAGCTTTCTGTTACTTCTGTACACCTGAATATCAGAGAATGTTTGACCTGTGTCTTTGCCAGATGAGAAGCTTCATCTATAGCATGCACTTAACCCTTTCCTGAAGATATTGAGGTAATGTTATTCATCAAAATTCTGTTAAAAATCGTTGTTATTTTTAATACTTCATGGATTTTTTATGATTTGTGGTTATTTAGAATAAATAAAATCACTAAGGAAAAAATGTACTGCATGATTGTACACATGCAGAAGTACACAAAACAAAACAAATGCAAAAAACAAACGTAAGAGATGAGAAAGACACAAATGTTTACACGTTCTTTGACCTAGACCATGGTATGCTAGTGTGTACTGGAGAAGTCAAGGGTGAGGGTGTACATGTCCTTGGAAAATATTAGAAATATTTCATGTTGCAATGTAACTTTCAAAAACTGAAAACAACTTTGAAAATATAGTTGAGAATATACCTAAGTGGTAGAGTACATGCTTTATGTGAGCAAGGCCATAACTTTTATTCCTTGTACCCAAAACACATATATAGAGAAGGAGACCAGTAAATGTTTTGCAGAGTATATATATATATATATATATATATATATATATATATATCAAAACTAATCATGTGCTTGAACTATAACTTCATGAATGAAGGTGACTACATTTTCAAGTAGTCCTTAGAAGTGACATGCAGTTTTGAATCCTCATGTAAATATGGCAGTCTCCACTTAAAGGAAAACAATGTTTTGAAATCATGATATTTTGATATGTTTAATGAAACAAGCCTTAGTAATTAAGTGGCATCCATATAAACACATTGTAAATAAGATGAGTGACCACATAGTCTATCCTTAAACTGCAGCAAGGTGACAAAATGAAAAATGAGCACTGTGAAGAGCCTGAACTTGCAGTGTTTGTCTGTGACTGTCGCTTCTGTTTGTCGTTGTCTGGACTGTCTCTAAGAAACACAGCAGCTTGCCTTAAGATTTAGGTATGTTTAATGTAGTTAGACATCGAAAGCCAGTCAAATGTCAAATTTCTGGAATGTATTGTTTTATTTTGAAAACTTAAAGTAGCTATAAATTGTTTCACATTAAAAAGGTCACAATGCATTTAACTTAGGGCACAGTCAATACTGCCCTTTAAAACAATTTAATAAAAATCATTTGGAATTTTGGAAGAGAATCAATAACTCATTTAAAAATCAATATTAGAAAACAACTAAAATCCCGAAGGAAATATTTCGCCAAACTCTAAAAAATTTTACCAAAGAGGTTTCTATTCATGCGGCACACTCTTAACTATGGGAATACTTAGACTAAAACCAATACAGCATGTTATACAATAGCTCAAAAGTCAGAAAATCTGTCTGATTTTAATGTTTATTTTTTGAGTGGAAATAAGTAGAGCTATCCCCCATAGAGTCCTTCTTGGGGAAATAGTATATGAAATGTTTGGGACAAATTTTCTCTTTTTATATTTTTAAATATACATTTTTATAATTATATTTCTATTGTTTTGGAGGCTTTTATTTTTATTGCATTGCCTGTTTTACTTTCATGTATATCTGTGCAACATGTGAAAATAGTTTATCATATTCTATGGGGATGGAGTTAAGATGGTTATTTGTTATCCTGTGAGTGCTGGTGAGTAATCCTGGGTTCTCTGAAAGAGCATTCTATGATCTTAAACATTGATCCATCTCTTTAGCCACATTAATTTTTTTTGAACTTAAAATATAATCATATTGCTTTCCCTTACCTTTCCTCCCTCTAAATCTTCCCATGTATGCCCCTCACAAATTCAAGGCCTCTATTTGTTGTAACATATATGGTATTTGTATATGAAAATACAGGTACATTCATAAACATATAAATATAGTCATCTCAGTCTATATAATGTTATTTTTATGCTTAAGATTTCAGGACTGATCGTTCGGTATTGAATAGTCAATTTGGGTCTCTAGAGAAGACTATTTCTCCTGCTAGCAATATCACTTAAATGCTTGTAGTTCTTTATCAAGGATGCAAGACCCAAGAGATTTCCCCCTCCATGTTAGCATGTTTATTGGTGTCAAACTTCTTCAGGTATTGTTTAGGTAGCTGTGTCGATGAGACTTCATGAGTGCGGCTTCTTTGCCATTTCTAGGAGAAGCAACAGACCAAGATAACTACATGGCCTTATTGAGGAACAGTGAGGCTTATACTTATGTTTTAATATAAAGATAACAACATAGAAAGTAGTTAAGAATTATGCTGGTTTAGTAAAGCATGCATTTTGGGTTCTCCTCTGAGACGGAATCACCTTTTCTCTATTCTCCTCTCTCTATCCACCCACTTTTAGTTTTCTGGTTTCTGAAGTTAATCCAAGTTATACACTTGCATCTGATAACTTGCAGCTAGGAACAACATATGAGAACATACAATGTTTGGGATATAGGATTCTTTAAGGAAAGCAGCCTACAACTGCACCAACCCTTCCATGTGCTTATGCATTTAAGTGATGTGGTCAAGAAATTTTTCAACTACTAAGTGAAAATAACCTAATTTACTTAATACTCCATTCTAACTGTAAGTGCGCCCCTTGTCATGGAGATATTTTATATATTAAAATACAATACTTGAATTAGAAGAATTTCATAGCAATACATCTTGTAAAAGTAAAACTAAAATTTTTTTTGAGGCAGGATTTCTCCGTAGCTTTGAAGCCTGTCCTAAAAATTTTTATAGAATACATATTACCTTCCTGAAGAGACACTATATCTGTCAATATATCAGAACTGTTCAACAGATTCTGATTAATACATTCAACAGCATGAATTTTCTCAGACAATGTCTCAGTACCCTCTAACTGACTGTGTTTTATCCGTCCAATTGGTCATATCCTTCTCCAGAGTGCTGATTTTCCCCTTTAGCTGTTCATTATCAGTCTGTAAAGACTGTATCATTTCTAAAAGTGCCTCATTCTTGGCTCTCTTATCAAACCACTTTTTTAAGGAGAAAATATGGAAGGCAAAGCTAATCCCTAGAATCAAATATAGTGATGTAGAAGGTAAATCACAGAAGCCTTGCATAATACCATCCATGGTATAAGTAAAAAAAGCTGTTGAACTCTTGTATTATTAAATTATCTATCATCTTGACCTTTTAAATTATAAATTTGACCTTATAAATCTCACCTGTAAAGTGGTGGAGTAGGTGCAATAACCATGACTGGCCGGTAGGTGACGCAGTTGTAGCCACGTGGCCGACTTGAACAGTTCAAATTGGTTTTAGCTCATTAGATACTGAAAAATATGCTTAAATTAAAAGCATTTATTCAGTGCAAATCACAGAGTGTGCGCTCCACAGAGATCCCTGACTGGTCAACAGCAGTGCAGGGACAGGAAGGCAGCAACGCTGACAGAGACACCCGGGGAAGCCCGAGCCCCACCTGAGCTTCTGCTGCATGCCAGGGAAGCTGGACCCACAAGCCACCCTTCTGCAGCCAGTCACACATCCTTCCGGTGGCAGAGGTGTCTGGGAACCCCAAGAGGCTCCAAGTCGCTACTAAGGCCAGAGGCTGCTGCAGAGCGGCTAATCAGGGCTGATGCTCGGGTATGGTCCGTGACCCAATACCCAACTGCACCACACAGAGCTTGGCAGTGGCCGGCTGGAACCACGGGGGATCCGAATCCCCAAGCCCCACAATTTGGGGCAAATTGTTGAATGACGCGGGCTGAAGAAACCCAGGCTAACTCCAAGATAAACAAATTATATATGATTTATTGTAAGGGAAAAACTCATGAAACAGGAATATAAGTTCAACCTCAGCTGTGAAGCACGGGTACCACAGACAGACAGAGAGAGAACGCTGGGCAGGCAGGCATTTTAGTCCGGGTACCCAAAAGGTCACACCTTAACCAGGTACCAGAGATTCCCCCAACATGGTTTGATTTCGAGCAGGTTGTTCAGAAATCACAGCTGTTGTGAATTCTGAGTGGGGTCGCCTTATAATGCCAGAAGACATTTTTACAGCAGTCCCCTCGTCCTCCAACTTACAGTCTTTCTACCCCTTCTTCTGTGATGTTCCTGGACCCTGGAGTCAGAAGGTGTCATATCATTATCCCATTGAGGACTGAGGGCTCTACCTCTTAAAGGTTCCACAACTTCCCAAACAGCGCTGCCAGCTAAGGGCAAATGTTTAAATGAATGAGCCCATGACAATATTTCACATTCAAACCACAAAACGAATAAACATTCATTTAAAAGTCAAAAAGAAAGTATAGTCACAAATAAGCAAAGTGGAAGAAATAAAAAGACCGCAGCGTTATTTCTCTCTCCTGCCATTTGCTCATTGGTTTTACACAGAAATACATGTATCTTTCCATAGGCTTTTCCTGGATTGATCTTGTATATGGCAACTTTGCTCAACTTACGTTTTATTTTAGGAATTTGTGAGGAGTTTTCTTGTTTTTTATTCTTTTCTTGAAAATTCATTGATATTTTCTAGATAGGTAACTGCATTATTTGAAAATAGTTTTATGTTTTTTTCTAATCCTTAGGTCATTTAATTTTTTGCCGTATCCCTCTTTCAGTAGCCAGAATAGTCACCAATCCATTGTTCTGCCTGTGTCTGGTAAGGTCTTGTTTCTTTCCTGCTGCTTTAAGATACTTGTTTTATTTTATTCCATTCTCAGAAATTGGACTGTGTGTTTTTTCAGCTTGGCAGGAATTTGCTGAAATTACCCTTCCAATGCTGACAGCACAAAGCTGTTTCTTGCTATTGAGGTATAGCTCGAGGTTTCTAAGGCTCTGTTTGGTCCTTTCTGTCTATTTTCTTTGTCCCCAAACAGTAGGAGACTTCTCCACTTTTCATAATTCAAAAGATCATTGCACTTCTTTTCCTCTTGTATTCTTTCTCTTACTGTTGAGCACATCCATTGACTTGCTATATGTAAGCCTAGGGTTTTATTTAAACCTCTCTTTTCAGAATTTTCCTTGGTCAGTGCTTGAAGATAAAAAGAAGAGAATAGTGATGTCACTTCCATGATGAAGCAGAAGTCCAGGTTACTTTCTTAGCCTGTGTTGGAATGCAAATGGGTTCTCCTTGTTGCTGCTGCTGGACTTTGGACTCTTTGTTCCTTGCTACACCTCCACTAAAGAACCTGAGGATGAAGGTGCCAGAGTCTTGTTATGATCCTTCAAGGTATATGGTTTCCATACGCTCTGAAACTGGGAGAAAGAAAACTTTATCACCACTATGCAGTGGGGAATGTCCTGCATCTCTACAAGGCCTTCCCTGAAGCATCTCAGCAGGACTGTTAGGTTAATTCTGGCGCATGCATGTGGTAGGGAATAAAAACCCAGTTCCTCAGAGGTAGCTCTAGTGGGTTTGAGGATTAATATAGGACTGGTGATGGAAGCTGCTCAGTTGTTAAGCTGCTCAGTTGGCCATAACAGTTATCTTAAAGTTGTCTGGACTGTGATGCTGTCCATTCTTTGGTCTTTCACAAATACTAAGGCAATTTGTTATTTTGAAATAAAAGTTAGTTTTAGGAGTTTAATGGTATACATCTTCTCTTGCTTAAAAGGATAAAATCATTAATCGCTTTAGATATAATCAGAAAGACACATGACCAAAATATAACAGTTTTGCAAAATTGATCAGAAAAAAAATCATGCATTTAAAAAGTAGTTCTCGAGAAACAAAGGTTGGGAATCTGGGTGGTGGGGAAGGTGGGGGGCGAGGTCTGTAAGGAGATGGAGAAGGGGAACCTGAAATAATGTATCAAATGGAAGAAAATCTATTTTCAATTTTAAAAACTAGTCTTCAGTTTTTTCTCGTGATGAGCCTTCTGAGTTATTTAATCTCAAATGCTCAGCCCTAAACACATATATATACAAGTAACACTAAATGAAATGTATATGTCTCTAATTACATGTATTGGTATTTTGTCACTATGAAAAAACACCTGAGATAATCACTATAAACAGAGATATTCACTTTGGTTCATGATTTTAGATGGTTCACTCTGTGTTCCCCTCTGTTGCTTTGGTTCCTATGTTGGCAGAATATTATAACAGGGGTGCAGAGAGAAGTTGCTCATCTTGTATCAGCCAGGAAGCAAAAGAGGAAAAGAGGCAGGCTCCAAATATCCACTCCCCCTGTAGACTGCCGCTGATCTCATAGTGCCTGCTGCACCATGTGTTTAATACATGAGTATATGGCGTTTTTTTAAGACATAAATTACAGATCACAATTTACTAAAAAGTCCTAAGTCCAGATATATTGTTTTATGTCATGCTTTACAGAGTCAGTGTTTGTAAGTGCAAAACACTAAGTGATCTGTTTTGTTTTGCTTTGCTTTGTTTCTGAGACTCACTCGGTTTCGTCACCCAGGTTTCCTATGGTCCTGTGGCTGTTTTGATGCGTTGTTTTGTCCAAATGCTCGGGAGCTCTCTCAGTTAAGCTATCCTCTGTGTCTCCCTTTGTGACTGCTCAGAAGGAACACACCTCTCTCCTCATGAAGTTCTTTTGCTTTTGTAACTTGTTCTTACCACCGGCAGGTGAAGACAGTTAAAAATAGGTCACAGCTAAAGAAGTTTTAAATTCCTTCTGCCACAAAAGTTATATTCCTGATAAGGATGGTCCTTTGACAAAACTTTGTAAGAAAAGCACAGCTGAGTATAAACGGCATGAAACATGAGTGGAAAATAAATCAGTCTGTCTCAGTGACCAACACTGGAATGCATGCTTATTACTGCAGCACAGGCTGATAAAATGTGTCTATCTCATGGCTTAATCTAGGTTGTGCTTTCATATATAATCCAACGTTCTTTTCTCACTGACAATTTTGATGCTATTCAAGACTTTGTAGCAGTATTAAAAATGATTATGAGGAAACTAAGAGGTTTGCATTGATACATTCATGCTGAAAAAAATTTATGTGCTAAATTCATGACAGATAGGAAAAGAAGGCAATATTTTTTGTTTTTTTGATTTTTTGAGACAGGATTTCTCTGTGTTGCTTTGGAGTCTATCCTGGAACTCACTCTGCTGATGAGGCTGGCCTCGAACTCACAGAGATCAACCTGCTTCTGTATCCCAAATGCTGGGATTAAAGGCGTGAGCCACCATCAGGCTGAGATTGGAAAAGGAGGCAAAATTGTAAGTGTCTAAATCTGAATTGCTTAACCCAAAGTTAAGACTACATTGGAAAGCTTACCACTCTTGTTCAGAGTGCTAACATTCTGTTTTCAAACCTTGTGAGGCTTTACCCTGTTCATCTGCAGGGATAGAGCTACAAAATGTCCATGCTGCTGTAGAACACAACACGACCTTCCTCTTAATGAAAAGTGATGAGTCAAAAATAAACTCGGCTCCAGTTTTAGCTCTAGTTTTAACAAATTTGTCAGTCATCACTTCTTACAGCCAGAAAAACTGCATAAACTGAAAATGCACAGCTTTTTCTGGGAAAATGGGGTCGTAGGACTAACTACACTGCTAAACTCTGAGAAGACAGGTGCATTCAAAAGGTCACAGTAGTTAAAATGTGCTTATTTGGAGCATATTTTTTGAGAACGAGAACCACGTAGGTTGATGGGAGCACTGTCATGGTCAATTTCATGTATCAACTTGTAAGAAGATGTTTTAAAAATGAATAATTTAGACTGGATGGAACTTTGGATAAAACATTGATATTTGTAATGTCAGTGGGCCTCAACGGATCAGTTAGAGGCAAAATATATTTTTAAAAAGTTAAACGTAGTCAACTTCAGAAACAAGGAATTCTATTGCAGCCATCAATTTCATCTGCTCTACAATTACCCTGGGTCTCTGGCTGCCAACTCACACCATAGACTGGACATTCCAGTGTAAGCAGAGGATGGTTGTTCATTCTCAGTTTCCCAGACCCAAAATAATCACACAGAAAGTATATTAACCACAACATTGCTTGGCCTATTAGCTTATGCATATTTCTATCTAACTCTCATATCTTAAATTAGCCCATTATTTTGTATTTTACCACGAGGCTCCTGGTTTACTGGTAAGGTTCCTGGGTGTCTATCTCCATGAGTGGCTCATGGCATCTCTTTGACTCTGCCTACTGTCTCCTTCTCTATCTGCTTGGAATTCCCATCTTGCCCTATTCTGTGTTTCAATAGGCCCAAAGCAGATTCTTTATTAACCAATAGTATTCACAGCACACAGAGGGGAATCCCACATCACCCCAGTCTGCATAATGTATAAAACAGTACAGTGTTTTATAATACATGAACACTTATATTTTAAGTATCTCACATTTAAATCCCACTGATTCCATTCATCCCAAGTATCTTAATAATACAAAACCTTACTGGTATTGTTGAGAAATTACTAGAGATTGCTCTAGGACCCATTAGTATAAACTCTCATTCCATGAACAGCCTGAAACAGTTATAAACTTTACCAGAGGAAACTTATGAGACATTCCACAGAGAGAACTCATGAATAACCCTACTGGTCTTATCAGGGGGATAAAGCAGAATATCCTTTAAGAAATGCATCCATCTTTACCCATTAATCAGATGATAGAGAATCTATGTCCCAACCTGCATCAGAGATTTTTCTTCTTCCAGCAAACGGTAATTAGCACAGAGACCCACAGCTGCCCAGTGTGCAGAGTAAGAGTCTTTGGAGTGATCAGATCAAAATGGAATGTCTCCATCAAACCCTTTCCCAATATAGAAGCCAATATTTAACTATTCTATGAAATTAACTCAACATGTATTAGTCATGAAAAAGAATTGATCATCAAAACAAGGACACTAGAGAATTTAATGCCAGGCTGCCTATACCTATTCAACACATTAAATGTAGCAAAATATTAAGTGTATTTAGTACAAACTCTGAAGCTAAAGCCTGCTTGCTGATGCTTCTGTTGTCTAAGACACGGTATCTGGCTTTGAACTATGCTTACAAGATAAATGAAAGAAAAAAAGAAAAGATGGTCTAAAGATACAAAAGAAACATCAGAAAGCAGACCTGGATGAGATCCAGATTGAAGAGTTTAAACATAATTGCAGCTACTGTCGTCATGGCTCTAATGGAAAATGTGAACCACATGTAGAGAAATACTGGCAAATGGTAATGAACTGGCAAATGTAACAGAGCAATGGGAGGAAACACAGATATCACTTACTAGTAGAACATTGTCTAGCGTTTGCAAACTTCTGGGTTCAATGTCCACTACCACAATAAACAAACAGAAATACTACTTCGTATCAAAATAAACAGAAAGAAATGTCTGAAACCTGGAAGAAATGGAGGACACATCAGTCTAGGTTAGGCCCATGACATGAGCTTTATTTTAACTTTTGACAATTTTTTCTCTATTTTTCTTTTATTGAATATAGATTTCATTTTTCATACCGTGTGTTCTGGTTACATTTTCTGCTTCCCAACTTTTTCCCAAACACTCCCCACATCCTTTCCCATCCAAATCCAAACCTTTTCCTTCTCTCCTTAGAAAACAAACAGTTCAGATCTCAAATCAGCATATTGTTGCTCTAATACTTTCAGTAGTCAGGTTCTCACCATCTTATTGTATAGTCACCACTCCAAAGTTCCCTCTTTTCTAAAACTGTCATAGAACAAGACATGAAACCATACTGATAGGTGACAAAGCCAGCCATCACGTCCACATTTATTTTCTTCTTTTTATTTTTACTCAGGAAGCAAATGATAGTCCTCAAATAAAATCTCAGATACAAAACTTGCTCTTTCATTCTTCTACTGCTGCCTCCTTCACATGGAGGGAGGGAGCATCGTCACCAGGAGCCAGGAAGACACATTCAATATGAGGATTACTTCATCTTTATGTACTAATTCAGTGCAGCGATTGCCTCGGATTTTCTGGGACAGTGCTAATTTATGCTTATTTTCGGTGTATAATTGCTAAAATTGTCCCTTCAAACTTAAAAAAAGCACCCAATTTGGGTTGATATAGCTGTCAACCTACTTATTGCCATATCTCTCTCATTTTCTATGGTGAAGGAAAGGCCTCTGACTTGTGCCGGTTCATGAATGAGTTTTTGGCTTGTTTGTTATTGTTTTTTTTTTAGCTTCATTACTGTATGAAACAAACAGTAAGTAAAAAGAGTATACTTTTAGTTTTGATGTTTCCTCAGCTAATAAAATGATACTGAAGTATTTTCTCACAATGCTCAGATGAGCACAGACCTGAAACTCTGAGTGGGTCTTGCACATACATGACTTTCACATGCTGACTCCACAGTGTCAGTAGCTTTCCTTGGCCAACATTCCTCACCTCCCCAACATGTTGGTATAGCCACTGTAAATTAAATTTCATCTCAGAGTTTCACATATAACCCATTTGGGAGTTCCATGAAAAAAAATCTGACTTTCTAGATACAGCCAGGTGTCATTAACTTTTTAAAACCTTTGTGCAAGCCCTGTGACACCTTTGTCCTTGTAACTTGCTTAACTGCAAAAGCAGCACAGGGAAGACTATAAGTTCTCCTGACACTTTGAGAGGTAGCCCAGCCCCTTTTGCTATGATGGCTATAGCAGCTTCTAACTACCTCATGTGACTGAACACAGGAGACATTTCCCCATGTTGCTCCATTCAAGCAGAGTGTCCTGGAGCCTCTCTTTTCTCAGGGTTTTTTTTTCCCCTATACTGGAGCCTTTCATGGTTTTACCCGCAGAACACCTTTCCCATCGTGCAAAGTGAAATAGTTCCCTTTAATTGCACTCACCTGACACTTTAACTATGTTCCATCTCCTTTAATTGAAAATCTGGGGATTTTGTATGATTGCTCTGTTGTCAGCTATAGATTCTCACTCTAGATCTGCATAAGGCAGCAAGCAGTAGCATACTGGAGCCTGAACATTATTCTGTCTATGCTCCATTTGGTTTGTGGTTTGCTCCACATTAAAAGGCATGCCAAGAGAAAGGCTAAAGGCAATAGAGAAATGCTGAGGGAAACCACAGCCAGTGGAAATGACAGACTCAGAATATACCTGGACAGATAAGAAGCCTGATACAAAAAGATAGTCTTATGACCTCTCTTGAGGTGATTTGGACTCCTCTTACCTGACATTTTGATCAAGATCAGAGATATAAAGTTGATAAATTTCTCTAAAGTTAGCAGAATTAGGAAGATGATTCTAGAAGATGATAAAGGAAAACACTGCTCTACAGTAGAAGAAACCAGAGTCCTTAAAAACGGTAAGTTGTCACTACAGGCTTCAACCTGTTATACGCAGAACTGCAATAACTTCTATTCAAAAGTCATTTGCCCAGGATCCTCCCCAAACAGACACACCAAGTTTTCCAGTGGGCATGATAATAAAGGCCAGTGAGTACATTCAGAGAGCCAGTGAGTACAATCAGAAAGGCCAGTGAGCACAATCAGAAAGCCAGTGAGTACAATCAGAAAGGCCAGTGAGCACAATCAGAAAGGCCAATGAGTACAATCAGAAAGACCAGTGAGTACAATCAGAAAGGCCAGTGAGTACAATCAGAAAGGCCAGTAAGTACAATCAGAAAGGCAGGTGTACAATCAGAAAGGCCAGTGAGTACAATCAGAAAGGCCAGTGAGTATAATCAGAAAGGCCAGTGAGCACAATCAGAAAGGCCAGTGAGTATAATCAGAAAGGCCAGTGAGCACAATCAGAAAGGCCAGTAAGTACAATCAGAAAGGCAGGTGTACAATCAGAAAG
>LOJH01029160.1:0-11089 GCA_001685095.1 Ellobius talpinus | reverse complement strand
AGTTCCAGGACAGGCTCCAAAGCCACAGAGAAACCCTGTTTCAAAAAAAAAAAAAAAGGACTGAGTTCAATATGAAAACCAGGGTTGGAGATATGGGTCAGTAGTTAAGAGCACTGGTTGCTCCTCCAGGACCCTGGTTCAACTCCCAGCACCCACATGGCAGCTCACAACTGTAACTCCAAGATCTGACACCCTCACACAGACTTACATGCAGGCCAAACACCAACACTATTAAAAGAATAAATTATTAAAAAATATTAATATCAAAGACTCACTACCCATACACTAATTCCACTAGATCTGCCAGATAAGTAGGTGTGATGGCTGTACACATCTGCAATCAAAGAACTTGGAAGGTGGAAACAGGAAGATCAGTTCAAGTCCAGCCTCAGCTACAAGAGACCCTGCCTTTCTCAAATAAATAAACCCTTGTGTATGAGATCACTCCCTAAATAATATTTGCCCTCACACACAATATCCCTTTTTGTGTTTTTTTTTTTTCTGATGGTGAAGAAAGAAATCCCAGGGTATTCTGATTTACAGACCTGTGGAGAGGCAGGATATGAAGCCTCTAGAACATCAGAGCTAGAGCCATCTGCAGACGATGAGACTACAGCCGGCAAGACTTCTGCCCACCCAACAAATGATGCCCTTCCTCTTCCACCCCAACTCACATCAACAGTTGGAGTCTCCGGAGGCCTCTCCAGTTTCCGAAGCTTTACCTTCTTGAGCTTCTTTCCCGGCCGTCCTTCCTCACCCCTCATTAACTCCCTGGGAATGAGAACGTACCACAGCTGCCTAGGGGTCCTTGCAGGAGAGCAGCTCTACTCTTCTCCCCAATCACCTACCTGTGATTCCAGTAGCTCTGCTTGAACAGGTCATAGTCCTGTATCTCCACATCCTCACTCTCCCAAGATGCCTGGTCATAGGGTAAGTCTCGCCACTTGATTAAGTAGTGAACATGGCCCTTCTTGTCCACACTACAAGGTCAATAAAGAAAAACTCCTCAGAGCCAGAAAGCAACTTTCCTCACCTCTTCAGTCAGCCTTGCTCTTAAAACACTGGCAAAATCATTCTAAATGTGCAGAATATACAGGTCCTCAGAGCCTCAATGATATCTGTCTTTGTACCACTAATATCTAATTTATACTCTCCCTATAGGCCAAATTCCAGGACTCAGTCACTGAATTATAGAATGTCTCATGAGCTTAAGTCAGGGGCAATGTCCACTCTTAACCCCTTTAGTAAGAGCCACTCCTCCATGGGTACACTACCTCCGTGGAGCCAAAGTAGTACCTGTGGTTGAGGATTCGATGGATCATCATCCATTCCGGTTTTATTCCATAGCGATAGAAGCGCTCTTCCATCTCTGCAAACTTAGGGTCCTTGTTCTTTCGCTTTCGGCTCTTTTCTTCATCTCCACCAAAGTCCCCAGAAGGTGGCTCATCCATATCATTCTTCCGCTGATAGTTTCGGAACATCACCTGACAGTGCAGCTCCAGCTGGGAGCAGAAAGAGAAAGTAAACCATCCTGCAGCTCCATCTAGTCTCCTATTAAAAGGCTGTTTTCTCACTACTTCTGCAGTGTCACCCCACATAGACAGCCTCTCCCAGGCTTACCTGCAGTTCTGATACCCAGGAACAGTGCCAATAAGACATGCCTTGCCATTTTACAAAGAACTGCCTCTCTGGCCGCCCCTCCAAAGGTTTGGGAGAGGGAGTATTAGGATCAGCATCTGGAGGCCGAGGCACTGGAGTGGGAGATGGTGGCTGGCCCCACTTCCAAATTAGGATCTTCTGCACTTTGCCCTTAAGAGCTGGACACTGAAAAAGAGACAATTTTATCTCACTTAAAAACCACAGAGATGTATGAAATTCCCCAAGAATTAATAAACATTAATGTTTATGGGTGGATGGGTAAGAGCACTTGCTGCACAAGCATGAGAACATGAGTTCAAATGGCCAGCATTTGGAGAGATGAAACTTGCTGGTCTTCCAGAGGAACCAGATTTGATTCCCAGCATTCACATGTGGCTAACAATCACTTGTAACTTCAGTTCCAGGGGATCTGAGGCCCTCTTCTGTCACTGAATACACATGGCATATATACATACAGCAAAACACCCATCATAAACAAGTTACCAGCACCCACATCGAAAGCCAAACATAGTCATGCACACCAGTACCAGGGGAGCAGAGACAGAAGGATCCTGGAGCTTGGTGGCTGCCAGCCTAGCTCCAGGTTTACCAAGATTCTTTTCAAAGGAATAAGGTGGAATAATAGAGTAGAACACTGCTCTCTCCTGACAGGCACAGAGGCCTGGATCCCTACACATACATGTACATATACCCACACACACACTGACTTTTTTTTTCTTTTCAGATAATTCTTACTGTAGAGCCCTAGCTGGCCTCAAATTCAATATATAGACCAGACTGACCTTAAACTCAGAGTTCTGTCTCTGCTAGAATTAAAGGATTGTACCATTACACCCAGAAAATAAAAATTAAAAACTATAGGGAGTTTGGTGACCTAAGTCTTTTATACCAGCACTGGGAAGGCAGAGGTAGGTAGATCTCTGTTCACTGAAGATCAGTCTGTTTTACACAGTGGGCTTCAGGTCAGCCAGGGCTATAAAGTGGGACCGTAACCAAAAAAACTTTCTAAATAATTAAAAACAAATTAGCAGTCAATCTCTAAGTCAATAAGTCATTAAGACCTCATTTCAAATAAACTCTAAACCCATGACCCTCCCTGGGTAAAGAACTCTAGAATTTTCTCTCCCTTTCTAGATATCACCACAGAGCCTTAAAAATAAATAAATAGGTAGATGAATAAATAAATAAATAAGTAAATAAATAAATAAGTAAATAAATAAATGGAGCCAAGGGCCGGGTGGTGGCAGCTTATGCCTTTAATCCTAGCACTTGAAGGGAAGAGGCAGGCCGATTTTTAAATTCAAGGCCAGCCTGGTCTACAGAATGAGTTCCAGGATAGCCAGGGCTGTTACAAAGAGAAACCCTGTCTCAAAAAAAACAAAAACAAAAACAAAACAAACAAAAAACCCAAAAACAAAAAACAAAAGCCAAGAAACCATACTTTAAACAATAACCCAGAATAGCTGGGCAGAGAAAAGTCACAGAACTAGAGTCAAGCAATTCCCCATCTTAAGCAACCTAAATGCAGTAAATGGGCTCTCGAACAGTCTGTTATCAAGAATTGAGTTAAGACATTAGGACTGAAATGAAGCTGGGCATAGTAATCTGAGCTTTACTCCTGATACTCAGGAAGATGAGGTAGGACAGTATGAGTTCAAGGCCAGCTTGGGATACATAATGAAGTCCTTGTCTCAAAAGTAAAAGTTTACTGCAGCACTTGTGTACCAGAGCCAAGTTATGGGGCCTAACTAGGTTCTCATCAACAGAAGAATGAAGAAAATGTAGAATGATTTATACAATGCCATTCTTTTAGCTATAAAGAATAAAGTTATGTCATTTGCAGGAAAATGGGTAAAAATGGCAATCATATAGGCAAAATAAGTCAGTCTTAGAAAAATAGTTTTCTCTAATCTTTAGTCCTAAACTTAGAAGTACATAAAATCCTGTATGTACAGAGGACACAACAGTAGATTGTCCACAACACAATACTATTAAAGAGGAACAAAGGACTGACGGGAAGGGGAAGAAATTTCAGTGCAGCAGGCAGGCAAGAGGCAGTGGCAGGCAGATCTCTGAGTTCAAGGCCAGCCAAGTCTCCATAGTAAGTTCCAGAACAGGTAAGAAGTATAAAAACCCCTTCTCAAAACAACAATAAACAAAACAGGGTCCTGCAAGAGTATCAGTGCTCTTTATCATTGAGCCATCTCTCCAGCTTCCAAAATTAAAGTTTTTAAAGACAGGATCCCGTGTAGGGTTCATACCTATCATCCCAGCACTCAAGGAGACACCATGAATCCAAGACCAGCTTGAGCTACACATAGTGAGTTCAAGGCCAGCTTGGACTATAAGACATCACTTCAAAACACCACCAAAACAAAAACAAAAAAACAAAAAAAAAGAACAGGAATGATTACTCTAAACAAACTAGAACAGTACTTCATCCTGCTTCAGAGGACTACCAACCAAGACACTACTTCTTCTAGTCAATTAATTTCACAGGAAATGGGGTCCCAAGACTAATTGAGAAAAAAAATTCCTGCCTCAGCTAGAAAATATGTAGCAGGTCTCCAATAACCTCTCCCCAACCTCAGCCTCACAAGGCCTATAGAGAGCAAACCCTTGTGAGATATATGATACTGCTCCCACATCCCACCTTCACTGAAGTCACTTACAGTACAACGGGGACAGAGCCATTCGCCATTTGGGATCTCTGGCAGTGGGGGGTTCAGGCAGTGGATATGGTAGGAAGAAGGGCAGGTGTCACAGCATAGCAGCTCCCCGCCATCTTTGCAGACTCGACAGAACTCCATATGGTGGTCATCTTCCTCTTCTGGGTCTCCTCCAACTTCCTCAAGAATCTCCTCGCCCTCAGAATTGTCCTCTTTAGCTTCCCACTGGATGCCCTCCTTCTCCTGCAATAAAAAAACAGAGATCAGATTATTACCACCCCCACCCCCTCCCCAAGCCAGAACCTACTCCATTGTTCCTTTAGATGTTTCCCAAAGCCAAGGACACTGCCATTTCTATTTCTACTTAGGCTCAAAGAAGCTTACCACCCCACCCTTTTCCTTAGGGGTACCCAGGGGCCACAGCAGCCAGGTACTCACACAATGTGGGCAGCTCCACTTGCCCTCGGGGGCCTTCTCCATGTCTGGGTCCAGGCACACCATATGGTAGGCTCGGGGGCAGGTATCACACAGGATGATCTCACCGCCTTGCTGGCACACCTCGCAATAGTCCTGGTGGTCTGTCTCATAACCATCCACAGCAGTCACCTCCTCCTCGCCTGGGCAAGGAAGAGGGAAAGCCCAATTATTAGAACAAAACCACCTCCCCCCAACCCTGATCTCCTAAGGGAGATTCTTCCATGGCCATTCATTCCCACCTTGTCCCATCACACGTAAGTACAGAAAAGAAACACACCTTTCTTTTTCTTTTTAGTGGTCCGGAGTTTCTTGCGGCTCCGACTACTGCGGCTGGTAGAACCATCCGAAACAGAGTAGCTATTGATGCTGGCATCATCGAAGTCAGATTCCACATCTAAATCATCATCCTCACTCTGAAAAAAATGAGAAAAGAATAAAGTTAAAAGTCCAAGCCCAGGAAAGGATGGAAAGAACCCCAGCAAGAACTATACAGAAAGAAGGAGCCTAGTCACACCTGTCTAAGGCAGTAATACCCTCTATTCTTACATACCAGACAGCAACATCCTTTCCACCACACAACTCCCTCCTTCCCCATGGGATGGATCAGGTGCTCACCGAGGATCTCTTACGCTTGGAGCCGAAACCTCCCAACTTGATTTTCAGAGGAGCTACCTTCTTGGGTTTAGGCTTCTTGGGATCAGGCACTCGAGGGCTGCCTTTGGGCTTCCTCCGAGCATTAGGACCTACAGTCAAGATACAGCCAAGTGTGCATTGTAAGGCAAGCGGTGGGAGAACAAAGTCTTCACCTAAGCTTGCTCTACTCTACCTTATCTTCTAATCTGAGGCTTACTCCTGCCTCTTGCTGCCTATCTTAGGGGCAATACAGCGTTCCTATGCTGCCTACCTTAGGGGCAATACAGTGTTCCTATGCTGCCTACCTTAGGGGCAATACAGCGTTCCTATGCTGCTACCTTAGGGGCAATACAGCATTCCTATGCTGTCTTTTGTTTCCCAAGCCCACCCTGGACTCTTCATTAAATTCCATGTCACCTTTGCCCTCCTTGGTCTTGGCCTTGCGGATAGGCACCTCCACAGGGGGAGGGGGAGGTGCAACTTCAGTAGCCGTCACCATGCTTTCCACCACAGCCACAGCTGCTGCAGCTGCAGCGGCCACCGAAGCTCCAGAGCTGCCCTTGAAGGGGTTGTTGGTACTGAACTCCCTCCACTTTGCACCCAAGACCATCATCATCTTGGAGACAGCAATCTTGGGGTTTTTAGCAGCAATTAGGGGTCTGGTAAAGAAATGAACAAAAATAAGATGGACAAGAATAAGAAAGATGGCCATGTATAAAAATAAAAGAGAAAAGGAAACAAAAAGAAATTCTAGAAGGAATCTTCTCCCTTTCCATTCCCTAAGATCCTCCTGACTTACCGGACAAACTGGCTGAAGGCCTTGTAGTTGGTGAGGGTACGGTAATCTTCCTCTGAGAAAACATGGTCAATGTCTTCCATGCCCCAGTCTTCCAAAAGCTGGGCAGATGATTTCGGTTCCTGCAGAGAGAGAAACACAGTCAAGGACCTGCCTCCTACTGTCCACACTTGCTTGAGAATGTGAGTTGAAAATAGGGCTTGCAAAGAGCAGGGTAAAAGAGGGCTAGGATGAAATAATCACAACTATACGGAGAGATTGTGTTCTGAAGGGCAGGAGATGTATCTGGGAACAAGGGACAGGCACTAGCAGGAAAGAGGACAGGACAGCAGTCGTGGCACCTTTGAGTCATCGTCATCATCCTCCTCTTCTTCCTCCTCCTTCCGCTTGGACTTGCTCTTCTTTTCTTTCTTAGGTCCGAGCTTCTTCTTCTTCTTCTTGCCAGGAGTGTAGTCGCTGCCCTCACTGTCTGATCGCAGAGCCACCTCCTCCTCCTCCTCCACAAACTCTGGCCCTTCCCCAGAGCTGTCCCCCAGCTGCCGGCATAAGAGTAAACGCTGGAGCAAGGAAGGGGGAGAGGGAGACAGACATGCTACACACATGCTGACCTCAGGATAGTCCTGCGGCTCATCCCAGAACCTGACCCACAGCTCCACAACAAACACCCTCAGGCCCACAACCACTCTCGGAGTACCTCCTTCTTCCTTCCTCTCACTCCCCAGAACACTCAGTCACCCACTTACCTCCTTCTTTTGGCGCTTGCTCTTAGGGATTTTAGGGTCTCGAGGTTTCTTAGGCTTTTTCTTCTTCTTGAGCTTTGGAGTCTCCGCTTCTGACAAATCTTCTTCTGGGTCTTCTTCATTTTCTACATGCATTTGGCAAAGTGGGGCAGACGGGGAGAAGAGCAACAGCAGAAGGTTAAGGACCTAATTTGGAGGGTTCGACTGTCGCTGCCCATTTCTCATCCCAGACTCCCCTAAAGAGAACTACTACACTACACAGAAGGGAGCTGACAGCCAGCACAGAGACAGACAGAGAGAGCTGGCTAGCCCTGAAACAAGCCTGCCAGGCTAGAGCAGGCACACCTCGGCAGCTGTCCAGGCCCCTACCTCCTCTCCTCACCACAGAACTGCCTACAGAACTGGATCCAGGTCTCCCACAAAGTGGCCAAACGGCCCATACAACAGAGGCAAAAGAAGACTAACCAGAGGCACTGAACACAAACTCAGTTCTCACCACATCACTCCAGATCAAATACCAGGTTCAGGGTCTGAGAAATCACACCCTTACCAAACCCCTTTGAGATTATCACTGCTCAGAACCACCAGAATCTCCCCAGTCCAGATTCAGTTTCCAGTTCAACTTCATACCCATTCCCAGTTTCCTTTCTCCATCTCTAGTCCTACTGTTTCTTTCCAGCTTTCTCCTGGGTCAGGCGACTCTTCTCCCTAGGGGCCCCGGAATCAGCCCAGCTGTCACCATCTCCCCTTCCCAACCCCCTCCCATCTGGCTCCACCTCCTTCCCTGGCTAGAAGCACACACAAAGCCTGGGTAACACAGGGGCTCCTGGGCAAGGATAGGTAGAAAGGGGCACAGAGGGAAACGGCTAGGAGGTAGCATTCTTTGTACCAGACATGTACACCAGCTACCAGTTCCCTCTTCCCTCTTTTCGCTCTCTTCCCAAACCACCCCCGCCCAAGAAGGGGGGAGTAGGAAAGGGAGGAGAGAGAAAGGAGTGCCTCACCCACTGAAGAGAAGGAAAATGGCTGGCTCCTGACCGCAGAAGCCAGCCCAGGGCACCTAGTGCCAACATAGGACAGACAGGAAGTGGTGGGGAGGGGGTGGAGCCGACAGAAGTACACAGAGCAAAGAGTACCCTCAAAGAAAACTTCTCAAATTACTACCTGGCCCTAGGTCCAAAGCCAATGACCTCTAATACCTATTCAAGCATGGCACAGTTTGTAAGTGTTCACCCTAAAGCTCCAGGCAAGCAAACCAAGACAGCATGCAGATGGATACTATTTGAAGGACTGTACTCAATCATAATTTTTTTTAAGACACTACAACTAAGATTTAACAAGGACTCAGTGGAGGCTATCAGGCTATATGACCTTCTTCCCTTGAAGGTACCTAAAAGCTTTAGCTTGAGGAATGAAGCCCACAACCAGTCTCAAAGTTCAGCTCCCTCATCATCCAACAAGAATCCTATCCAACATATGGAAATCATGTTCAGACCCCAAAAAAGTAGTAGGACCAAGAGAACAGAGGCAAAAAAATACCCAAAACAAAACAAAAAGAAATGTTCCCTTTAATCCCACACATACTCTTAGCTCATGAGCCCCAGAAGTAGCCCTAAAATGATCCTGGCTCTGCCCTTCTGGAGTAAGGCAGATCCTGAGCACCACAGGCCTCCGGTCTGCACTCATTCCAGGGTCAAGTCCGGTTAGAAGGTCCCCCCCATTGTCTTAGAGGCTTCTCCCTCATAACCCTTACACTACCCTCCATCAGCCACATTTCTCTTCTTCATCTTCGCCTGTAGAGCAGAAGGGAGACAAGGACAAATTCATGGAAGCAAAGCAGACACCTTTCCATCCATACACAACCCTCAAACTCCTCAGGCAAAACAAATCATACGCCGAAATGGTAAGCAATGCGCTGTGTGAGATAGAGAGGGAGATTTGGGAAAGGGGCAGATTGGGTGTGTCAAGTGGAAAAACTGGGTCATGCTACATATTGGGGCAGAGTTCACACTGAGAGCCTGCAGAGCTCACACTCAACTTGGGAGGGAGGCCCTAGAGCAGCGGGATAACAGAAGACTAATTTGGGGACCAACACTGGTGGGGTAGCACTACTCATCCTGCCCTCACAAAGAATAGAAAAAAAGCAAGGCCTCCTCCTTCCCACCACCATCCCAGGAAGACGCAGAAATCTGCAGCCTTATGCCTCAGCAATGTGATGCAAACCTAAGTCCCTTATCCCAGTGGCCAAAGATATGAAGACTATCAGCTCTTGCTGAGCAGTGGTGGCCAGCACTCAGGAGGCAGAGGCAGGCGATCTCTGTGAGTTCGAGGACAGACTGCTCTACAAGAGCTAGTCCCAGGACAGGCTCCAAAGCTACAGATAAACCCTGTCTCGAAAGATTAAAAAAATAATAAAGAAGAGCTCTCTTAAATGGTCTCAGACTGAAGTGAAGAATTCCAAGTTAGAAAATGTCAAATTTGCCGGGCAGTAGTGGCAAACACCTTTAATCTCAGTACTCCTGAGGCAGAGACAGATTGATCTCTTTGAGTTCGAGGCCAGACCAACCTACAGAGTGAATTCCAGGACAGCCAGAGCTACACAGTGAGACCCTGTCTTAAAAGAGAAAAAACAAAAGGAAAAGGCAAATTTGAAAAGCATTTCTTCTGGAAACCTCAAATTCCAGTTGGATCTAAGGAAAAGGCAGAAGTCAGACTGTGGTGGTGAATGTCTTTAATCCCAGCACTTGGGAGGCAGGGGCAGGTGGATCTCTGAGAGTTCGAGACCAGCCTGGTCTACAGAGCAGATGTCAGGACTATTATTACACTGAGAAAATCAGAAACAACAACAAAAAAACAGGACCACCAGACTCGAGAATGGTGTAGCTGTGTGTATAAAGAAATGGTACTAGTGGGGAGAGGCTTGCTTTTTTATTTAAATTTCAATTTTTTAAGTAAACAGAGAGTCAAATGAAACAGTAGGTATCATAACTAAGGGGCTCTGAATAAGGAGACAAGTGGAAGACATCCACTTAAAAGCATGACATCAACCATCCCTTGAGGACAGCACTCAGGCAGGCTAGTTATAACTATACGGGTCTGGCCAGGCCAGGGAGCCACCCCAAAACACTGATAGTGCAAACCCTAACACACCCACACAAACACTTCACACACCACAACCCAGACCCCAAACTACCTCAGAGTGGCCGAAACCTCTGGGGAAGAAGCCAGGCTTATGTCCACACCAGGGGAAAAAGAGCCCCTTCTTCCCTCTGCCTCTCCTCACTAGTCTACTGCATTCTCCCTTAACCCTCCTCATCCCTTCCCCACTTAAAAAATTCCAATAATCTGCCTAGCTCAAAGTTCTCTAGATCCGATAAGGAGCGAGATTCAAACTTCACACTCTTGAAACAGTGCAGAAAACCGGTAACTGATTACAAGATAAAAATAATCGGACAGAGAACAACCAACACTCCCCACTTTCTTTTCTCGAGAACAACCGCGGGATAGCAGGCGCCTGGCAGGGCTCCTACAACAGAAATCTTAACGCACCCCATGTCACCAGCAGAGTCTCCAAGAGTCCCCGCCACCTGCATTCCTAAGAACCTGCACCAGGTACTGCCTGCTAACCCAGAGAGCTCCCTCAACTGGGAACTGCGGAGTATTCCAGACAGCCTTGAGTACAGCCAGCTTACATCTGGGTCCGCGGTGCCCAAGAGGCACATGGCTTCCACCCCCCCACACGCACCCCCCCTCCACACACAAGAGCTCCGCAGAAGAGAACCACTCCCTTCGGATGCCCTCCACCCTGGGCTCTGCACACAGGAGACAAGCAAAGCACTCAGGCCCACTGAAGTCTCTGGAAAGATCAAACACCTCCTTCCTGCCCTGGGCCCTGTGGGAAGATGTTACCTGGATGGGGTGGAGGCAGACTGTTGTTCAGAAGTGCATCCATATCCTCCTCCTCACTGCCCGCTGAGCAGGGGGACGGGGAGCCCAGGCCCGACGCCATCCCCTTCCGCTCCCCGGCCAGGGAATTGGCCCAGCTGCTCCTGCCTGCGGCCTGGGGCCCTCTACAGTGGCCCGAGTCACTGTGCGGGGGAGGGGGGAGAACAGTG
>LOJH01029159.1:0-17515 GCA_001685095.1 Ellobius talpinus | reverse complement strand
TCTCCTGTTCTCATTGACCTGCCTCTACTTCCTGTCTGGTTGTCCCGCCTATACCTCCTGCCTGGCAGAATATAGACTTTTGTCCCACACCAACTTTTATTCCTGGAGAGTGAGCAAACCTACCCCCATGCTTAAGAGAAAACATGACCTCCTGCTTTCAAGGCATTTTGACATACAGTCACTATGGAAAATGTCACTCTGATAGGGTTCCGAGCTTCTGTGTCTGCTGCATAGGGATACAAAAGACAGCAGAAACCCCAGAGGAATCACCTCACAACATTCACTGGCATCTTTCCCATCCCCAGCGGATACCACAACCAGTGCTATCCTCTCCCCTACAGCCACTGCCTCCCAGCTCCCATTAGCTCACCCTCAGCCATGACTCACGACTTTTCTTCAGCCTCCTGAACACAGGGGACTTTTCCAGCCTCCTTCAACCCATCCTCTCTGATACTTTCACACTTCTGACTCTTCCACCCTGAGTTTCCCTCTTCCCCTTCCCTTCTCGAAATCACGTGACCATGTCTCTCATCAATTCCTGCGCTCTTCCTTTCACTTTAGTGCTGATTCTTACTATACTCACTATTAAACTTGGGATTTCTTCCAGTACTGACTCATTTCATGATTCTAACTCCGTCTCTTGGTAGTTTATCTACTTCTACATCATCAATACCACATAACTGGTATTTCTTCTTATGTCCTGAGTTTCTCCTTTGAGTGAATTCAGTCATATGCTTGCCTTTGCTGCACAGTGCCAACAGATCTCAACCTAATCCAAGGTTCTTCTTTTCTAGACTGACTCTGCCACCAGTCATCTATCCATCATAAGCAGAAATAGCCCCTTACCTGTAAAAACTTGAAGCTTGTTGCCCTTGTGGGTAATTGATAAATTAGTCCATTTCCTACTGTTAAGACAAAATACCTGAGGCCGGGTATTCTACAAAGAAAAGAGGTTTATTTAGTTCACAATTTTGTAACTGAAAGTCAATATTCAGGTACCACTACTTCTTTGACCTCTGGTGAGGACCTGGTGACTTATGGCTTCCTAGTGGCAGATACATATGTGTGTGTCTATATACATATACAGTATATATATTGTGTGTATGTATATATATATATCAATCATATATATCACATTGAGAGAGAAAGCCAGAGAGAGATTAAAAAAACAAGCATGCTCTTTTAGAATTGAACAACTCCCTTATATAAGAACTCAGTTCAGAAGACCCATGTTAATCCCTTCTAATGGCACTTCTCCTAATGACCTAGTCACCTCAAGGTAGTCCTTGCTCTTACAGATGCCTCCATCTCTAGGCAGCTTCACAAGGGACAGTATTTTCAATGCATGGATGCTTGGGGACAGCACAGCATAGCATTTGGCTTTGACATAACTTTGGGAAGATGTTTGCAGTGTAGAATTGTGTTATGACAGGATGTCATCTACAGCAGGCTGAGAGCTGATTTCTGAAACTAAAAATCCCTGTTGTCATCAGAATGAATGGCATCCCTTAGAGGCAAAGCTGTCACCCACAGGCACAGCCCCTCAAGCACACCTGGTCACCTCGACCCACTGAAATACAGATTTCCCTATTTAGAAACACTGTCACGTTCTATTGAGGCATCAGCTATGAATGTTTACTTGGCAAAATGAAAGAGTTACCTCCATATCAGATGTTCCACATTATGAAATGAGAAGAACGGCAGGTGGTAAGTGCTGAAATGATGCCCTTGAAGGCTCCTCTAGTGAAAAGGACCTTGCTGTGCCATTCTCTTCTCTGTGAAGTAAGAGCCAGGACAATCGGGCTTTTCCAGAAGGAGGATTGGTATCCCATCTTTCCCTGTCTGGCTTCCTGCAATGAAAGTCTTGACACTGCAAAAACAAAGCTGACTCTCAAAAACAAAACAGAAAGGAGAGGACCTATAGTTCTCTAACTTGAAAAAGCAATAAGCAAATTGCTACCACCACATAGCATAGCAATGTTGATTATAAAGGGATTTCAGGGAGAACGGTGACAGTAGAGATAAACATTAACACCAGAGACCTACAGATTATTTGATCAATCAGGGTTTTAAGGGAGGTCTTTTTCTGCAACCTCTAAATGTGAGAGTCGGTGTCTATAAGGAATATTAAGATGTAAATTGTAGCAGGTATTTCCCGAATCTGCATCTGCGCCTTAATATCTTAGGGCATGTTTTGACTAATTTGATCTGTATCAGCTAAGTGACACCATCTTTAAAACATTCATTAATTAGATCTTGTCATTGCTCCAGAAATCATGCTCGTATCCCATCCCTTTACAATTTAAATGTAACATTGATTTTTTTTAGTATATTAGTCTTAGATGTGTGACAGGATCTTATCAATGAGAATGTCATTTACGCAACGTTAGTATTTTACCTTATATAATACAGCTATCGAATTGGAAATCGTATATATGACAGCTCATTAGCAGAAATATGCCAGCATGCAGGCAAATTAGATATACTGGCAAGCTGGATATAATGAATGCAGTGTTCAAGCGGGCCCTTTGCTAGACCAAATAGATTAACTACAATGGTATGGTAACACGTCTACTATCAGAATGGTATGTTAACGGGTTAAATAAAAGTGGAGGGTATAACAGCCCAGAAGAAATGGGAGGTCCCAATATTAAATTCATAACAGATGAAGGCAAAAGATGGAGTATGAAACAGAAGGGTGTAATATAGCTAAGAAGAAAGCAGCTGCAACAGCCATCCCAAGGTACATGAAAAACAAAACCAAAATGTATCAAAAACACATCCAGTCTCACTGCGTGATTTCAATACCTACTATAATATGCACAGTGTGGTCTGAGTGACAGAAGAGATCAATGGAACAAAATAAAGAGCCCAGAAACAAACCCACACAAACAAGGCCTTTGGCAAGTGAACAAAGCCGGTACAATGTAGAAGAGATTGCCTTTCAGCAACTAGTAGAACAGCTGACAGCCATATGCAAAAAAAAATGAATCTGGGGCTGGAGAGATGTGGCAGTGGGTAAAAACTCATCCTGCTCCTACAGGGACCGAGCTTCCACTCACGGCACCCCTGTCTGCTCACAACTACCGCTGACTCCAGTTCCAGGAGACTCTGGAGTTTTCACTAGAGTCGCACACTGTATTTCCATTGTGACTGCCCCTCATCCACTCCCACTCCTACTGATTGCCTTTTGCCTCACAATTAATCCCCTTCTACTTCCAAGTCTTTTTGCTTGGTTCTGATTTGGTGTGATAGCTCAATGAGTTTCATTCCTCTTGTTTGCAAGAGCACAGGCGAGGATCTGTTCGCAAACGCATGCATGGTGTGAATGAGGAATGATCCTCACTGGCTCAGGATCTGAACACTTGGTTCCCCATCAGGGATACTATTTTGGGGGAAGTTTACTGGAAGGTGGCCTTTGGGAGCCTGTGCCACATCTACACGGTTCCCTCTGGTTATGCTTACAATTGAGAATGCAACTTCTTGACTTCCTGCTCTGGTCGCCATGTTCGTCTGCTGCCAAAATGAACATTTCTTCCTATAAATCACTTTTTCTCATGGTGTCTTATTACAGCAACAGAAAAGTTACTAACATAGCAAGCACCTTACCAATGGATACATCATTAAAGAAAATGTTGTCCCTTTCTTTCAACCATTAATTGTGTAAAACCCTCAGTAGCGGTATGGGTTTGTGAGCCCTTCCCACTGCAAAATAGCATGCTGACAAATTATATCTTGTACAGACCCTTGTGCAACTCATCATGGAAGCTGTGAGTTCAAGAGCGCAGCAATCATGTCCTGTCCCAAAGTGAGCACCAGATACATGCCAGCTCTCTTCCAGTTTTCACATTCCATCTGTTTGCTCCCCCAGAAATGGTAGATTTTCATCAGATCGTCTCAGAATAAACTTCCAGGAAAGAATTTCAATCCTTCTATATCCCAAACTTATAGTTCTCTTATTTTTGTTTATTAATTTTTAATTAAAATGTAATTACATCATTTCCCCCTTTCCTTTTCCTCGATTTAGCTCCTCCCATATCCCTCCCCCTGCCTCCTCTCAAAATTATGATCTTTTTTCCTTCTCCTTTAATTGTTATTGTTACACACGTGCACACACACACACACACACCTAAACATATACATATAACCTGCTCACCTGTTCAGTACAATTAGTGTTCCTTGTATGTGTGTTATTTCTGGGCAGACCACTCGGCACTGGATAACCAACTTAAACTGTTTTTTCTCCATAATTTTTTAACTCTAAATGGCCACAAATCTGGTGGCATCAGTTCACCTCCATAGGGCTAGAAGAATTGGAAGCAACCCCACTCAGACAAGTGGGCACAGGGTCGATAGAAGATCTCAAGACTCAAGACTGGGAGGGAGCAGTATTACCTATAGCAACTGCAAATACCAGGAAAGTTGCATCAAGACTGGGGTGTCCAGATGAGAATATACTACATCTCCCTGCCTTTTAGAATAATGGGATCACCAAAGGGAATGAAATTCCCCACAATTGAGAATGTGGAGTACAGGAACAGGAGGGCTAATGACTCACAGACAGAACTACCAACTTTTCTCTGTCATGTGATGCCTGGTTTGGATGATGGCTATTGGGCAACTGCTTAAGGGACACAGAAGGGATCTTTTGGAGTCTTCATCACCACGTCCTATAATAGTGACAACTTTGTGCCCCAAAAATACCTCGGTAAAGGATTCCTAAAGGCCATGTGCTGTGGAACAATCTTTTGGTACACCATGAATATTAATTACTCTCATTTGCTAATAAAGAACTGGTTGGCCAGTAGCTGGGCATGAACCAGAGTAGGAAATTCTGGCAAGAGACAGTCACTGGCAAATGCAGAGAAACAAGATGAGAATGCCATACTGAGGAAACGTACCAAGCCATGTGGCAAAGTATAGCTAGAAATATGGGTTAATTTAAGTGTAAGTGTTAGCTAGTAATAAGCCTGAGCTATCGACTAAGCATTTATGAGTAATTTGAGGCTCCGAGCCAGTTATTTGGGACTGGGCGGTCAGAAGAGAAATGTCCAATTACAGCCATGGAGTAGTATGATTGGTGAGCATGCTCAAGCATTGACCCAGGATCCTCAAGCCAACTGCTATCCCTTCCAGGGTACTGAAGTTTTTACAGTGGCCCCCTTGCTTTTTCAGAAAAGAAAATGGCTGTTAACTCCATCAAGTTGGATTCCAGAGGGCAAATCTTTATTTTAGGTGCCTGCTTGGTGGCACTAACCCTCAGAAGAATATTTCAGGAGTTCCTCAAAGTTGTTGCATACAAAGAAAAGCTAATGAACAGCAAAGAAAAAGGCACGAAATATGCCATGTTGAAGTTAAGCTGGCTTTTTGGCTTCACATATACCAAAGAAACAGGGACACTCATACATAGCTCTGAGCTTACACAAGGCCAAGTCCACAGAAGAGAGAAGGGTATTTTGAACTGCATGTTGCATAGTCTGCACTGACTACCATCGTGATGATGGGCATGGTCCTTCCTAATGCTGATCCTGTGTCCCAATACGACCATATGGCACAACTTTGCTCACCCATGCAGCTTGTCGCTATTTATCTTAAGCAATTAGTTCTCTGGAACTATCTTTTAAAGATAATTCCAATATTGTAGGATGATATCTTCTGACCCATGGTGACTAAAGTCTAAGACCCTATGTAAGAAACTGAGTCTAGAAATTATTTTAGATATTAATTTCAAGGACTCATGAAGTATGGGGAAGGACAGACCCAGAGAGAGCTTCATGCATGCAGTTCAAAGTTCTGAAGGCTCCGTTGTTCCACCCAGGTACTTATCTTGTGCATCATGACCTCTGACTCCAGTGCCTTTCCTTGTTCTACCTCACAGAAAATGTTCAAAAGACATTGTCTAAAGGAAGGAAAGTCTCCCAAGAGGTTGTTGGAAACTACTTATCTCTTGATATATCATTTCTGAGTGTGACTCAGCTGTCTTGAATGACCCTACAAATATGATAACCTAAATTCAGATCTCCAGAACCCACATTAAAGCGTGTGTAGTAGTGAAAGTCTTTGTAAACCTAGCATATCACTATTGAGTGATGGGAGGTGGTGACCAGCGACTCTTCAGACGTACAAAGGCCAGCTACTTGACTTACTTAGCAGAAAAGAAATCCTCTCTCTAGAAAGTGGCAAGACAAAGCTCAATACCTAAATGCTGTTTTATGACTTCTTGTGTGCTGTGTCACACATGTACCTGTACCTCCACACAGGAATACATGCACACGCAAGCACACACATAGTCAATTGTAGGGAAAAAATCCACGAAGTCATGTTTGAAGGTGGTATTTGGAAGTGGGGCCTTTAAAAGGAAGTCAAAGTCAAATGAGGGCATCAGGATGGGGCCCTCCTCATGGCATCCGTGACTTTATAATAAAACTGAAAACATTTACTTTCTATGTGATACCTTCTGCCATGGATCAAGAAGACCTCTACCAGATGCCGAACAGATGCCTGTGCTGCTCTTGGACTTATTTGTCTTCAGGGCCATGAATCACAAAAGCCTTTCTCATTTATAAGTTACCAGAACATAGGTATTGTAAAATGGACTAATATAACATCTCCCAGAAATTTGGGAAGGCAAAGAGAAAATGCTTACGATGTGCTACACTGCTATAGAAGACCATACCACAGAGCAACTTGGACTTGAGGCCTCGGTATGTTTCCCCTAGCAATCAAGAATCTTCCATTCTCACCTTGTTAAGAATAACCCTAATTCCCCACTCTGGAGACTTGAGTACAACAGAAAGTAAAGGAAAAATACAGATGAGTCATTATAAACAAAGCACCTGAGAATATACAATGAATACAGCGTGCTTCATGTGAAGCAAATGCCATATTCCTGAAAAATAAGGGTACTTATTCCTAGTTTGCATGAAAGCAGAATTTTAATGAGGAAACCAGAATAAAGAATGAACCATTTCATTGAGATATATGTTTCACAAAAATCAATTTTGAGACAATATGACTAGAGTTTGACTTACTTATAAATTTGTATTAGATCTTAGTTAACTGCAAATTCAATATGAATTATCTGAGAGGTGTTAAAGATGAATGAGATGAACAGAATATTGGGATATCCTCCACTACTGTGCGGAGAAAGTTTGCAAAGGACAGACATGAGAAAATAAAATGCTGACTCCCTTTAAGAAACATCACAGTTATTAATTTTAATTTAACTTATTCTTTAAAGTTGAAAGGCCTGGGTGCATGAGGGACAATACCCAATACTGAATAAATGAATGGGACTGAAGCATGAAGCTGATGCATGGGCAGCTTGTATATGGCGATTCTGTTGAACTTGTCCATATTGGGTTTCATGGTCCAAGTTGATGAGGATGACTGACCAGGTCTTGTCCTCAAGAGGGCACCAGGGTGATCTCATTACAGATGGTTGTGAGCCGCCATGCGGTTGCTGGGAATTGGGTATTTATGTAATACTCAACTAGCAAGTTAATATATATTTAACACAGCAAAATTTAGGAAGCCAATATTTCTTGAGCTTTTAAACACTGTTTATAAATGAGGTTACTTTTTTCCAAAAATATTTTGAACAAAACAATCACAATGAACTTAGCAAGGAAAATTTAATTTAATAATTTGCATAACTAAACCACCTAACAAGCCCATAAATATATTGATTGCAACATACACTTCTTTATTGTGCTTATCTCTGTTTCTTCATTATCTTTGTGCTGTTTTCACACATTGCTAGGATTGTTCTTCTGCTTATTTTGATACCTTTCCATGGCTACGTAGTAATATCCTGATTTCTTCCTAAATCAATAGTAATCTTATGAGTCTGGAGAAACAGAATTCTTTCTCAGGTCAGCCTTGGCTGGGGAAGCTGAGCTACACCTATGAGGCAGATATGTTCCTCCCAGGAATATTATAGCTGGATCTGTAAATTACCAACCTGCACTTCTCTTTTATCGTTGAATTTTGATGACTGATTTTTATGATGCTAAGAGCATTAAGCATGAGAGGCACCCTCTAACAAATTTCCAGCGTGCAATGCAATGTTGCTACCTGAGTGTGTGCTGTAGAGCAGGGACTCAGGACTTATTCATCTTGGACACATGGATGTATTCTCTGCTGAATGACAGGGACTTCAAAGAATTCTAAATTCTAGACCTTCTGCTTTGATGCCCATTAGTAATTTAAGCAGCATTAGTAATACCATTTCATTTAGGTTGAACAGTGATAATTTCCCAAAAGGTACAACCACGTGTTAACTCCTTAGACCTGTGACTGTGACCCTCTTTGAGAAAAGTCTCTTCAGGAATACCTGCAGAGGTCAGAAGGTACTCTGGAGTCATCCCTGGAACATTCAAAGGGAAGAAGGTCCTGCTGGCTGTGAGTTCAACTGTGGTCCAAAGAATGCTAGAACTAATTTTACGTCAATATATTTCAGGTAAGTTGCAATAACAGCTTCAGAAAGTGATTATACCCCTTTATTTCACTTGTATTACATGGTCCAGGGGCCACTCTTCAAGATGCATTGCTATTGATGGACACACTATTTAGAACCTGTGTATTTCCCATCAGCAGTCTAGTAATATTGGTAAAGACACAGACAGGCTTCATTTACTTGAAGAAATAAGTTTACACAATTAGGTCTCAAGACAGTAATTCATTCTTCTGGAACCTCTTTGCAGCTGACCTTGCTGTTCGGGGTCTTGGTATCCCCTTTTTGATGATATCTTTGGATTATGTTCAAGTTTTTTCTGTTGTCGTGATAAAACATTCTCACCTAAAGCAACTTGGGGAGTGTATTATTCACTATTCTATTGCAGTGAAGAGGCACCATGACCAAGGCAACATTTAGGAAAGAAGACATTTAATTGGAAGCTTGCTTACAGTTCCAGAGGTTTAGTCCACTCTCATCATGGTGGGGAACATGGCAGCATGCAGGCGGTCCATAGAAGAGTAGCTAAGAGCTGCATCTTAATTGGTAGGCTGACAAAGAGGGCTTGGATTTAGTATGGGCTTTTGAAACCTCAAAGTTTACCCCCAGTGACATGCTTCCTCCAATAAGGCCACACTTCCTCATCCTTCTAATCCTTTCAAGTAGTGCTGCTCCCCGGGTGACAAAGCATTCAAATATATGAACTAATGGGGACATTATTATTTAGACCATCTCAGAGAAGAAAAGGTTTACTTCCTTTTATATGTCCATGTCACAACCCATCATTGAGAAAATCAGGGCAAGCACTCAAGGCAGAACCCTAAAGGTAGAAACCATGGAGAAATGCTGCCTACCTGCCACTCCCAAGCTTGCTTGCTCCCTGGATCATGCTTATTTGCTTCACTGTGGAGAGCAGGTCCTTGTACATCAGTCATCAACTCAATCTCTCACAGACAGAGCCATAGGTCATTCTGTTCTGCATACTTGCTTAGTTAAGACCCCTCAGGTGACTCCAGGCTGTGCCAAGTTGACAACTGAAGCTAACTAGGACAGGTTGGTCACGTTTCTTTGTGTTTATTATTCCTATGTTTGTGGAGAGAAATAAGTGCATATCCATCCCTTAAAGATAACATTCATTATAAAACTACTTATTAAATGTGAAGAGTGGTGATCCATGTCCTTAGTCCCAGCATTAGAGAGGCAGGGGCAGATGAATCTCTGAGAATTCAAGGGCAGCCTAGTCTACAAAAGACAACGAGGCATTGTTTCAAAAACAAAACTAGGTATTAAAACCCTGTGAATTAACACATTCACTTCACTCTTCCTTTGTTGTGACACAGCCTTCCTGGCTTCTGTATGTACTACTGTTGAAAAGTAATTTCCTCTGAGATAAAACCTCCCTCTTGGAGGGAAGCTCTTTAAGATAAAGGATGCTCTAAAGGGAGGCCAAAAAAATTAAAATGTGCTACATATCTAAAGAGAAAATTCTCAACAGACAAATCTCAAATGGCTGACAAATACTTAAGAAGATGTTCAGCATCCCTAGCCATCAGGGAAATGTAAATTAAAATGATTCTGAGATTCCATCCTACACCTGGCAGAATAGCTAAGATCAAAAACACAAGCTACAGCTCATGCTGGAAAGGATGTGGAGCAAGGGGAACACTCTTCCATTGCTTGTGGGAGTGCAAACTTGTACAGTCACTTCGGAAGTCAGTGTGGTGGTTTCTCAGAAAACTGGGAATGAACCCACCACAAGACCCAGATATACCACTCTTGGGCATATACCCAAAGGATGCTCAGTCATACCTCATGGACACTTGCTCAACTGCATGCATAGCAGCCTTATTTGTCATAGCCAGAGCCTGGAAAAAGCCTAGATATCCCTCAACCAAGGAATGGATAAAGAAAATGTGGTACATTTGCACAATAGAATATTACTCACCTGTTAAAAATAAGGACACCAAGACATTTGAAGGCAAAGGGATAGAACTAGAAAACATCATCCTGAGTGATAAAGACAAACATGGTATAAACTCACTCATAAGTAGAACTAGCTGAAAAATAAAGAATACCTATGGTACAATCCACAGACCCAGAGAGATTGGGTAACAAGGAGAATTCATGGGGGAACACTCAGGTTGCCCTGGGAAGGGGAAATAGAAGAGATTTTGTGAATACCCTGAGGGCAGGTGGGGCTGGGAACATGAGAAATCATGTTGGGGAGAGCACAGAGTGGGAGAGTGCTGAGGGGGACTTCTGGGAGTGGGGCATTTCGGGTCAGGCAGAAGCTTGGTGCAGGGGAATCCCCCAGGAGTCTATGGGGAAGGGCCCCAGCTTAGACTCCTAGGTATAGTGAATAAGTAGCCTGAACTGGCCATCTCCTGTTACCAGATTGGTGCCTGGCCCATTTGTCATCAAAGACCCATCATCCAGCAACTTATGGAGGCAGATGCAGAGATCCATAGCCAAACATTAGGTGGTGTTCAGGATTCCTGTTAAGGAGAAGTGTAGGAGCCAGATGGGTCAAGGACACCATGGAAAGGCTCATACAGTCAACTAACCTGGGCTCATAGGGGCTCACAGAGACTGAACCTACAACCAGGGAGGCTGCATGAGACCACCACAGGCACTCTGCATATATGTTATAGTTGTATAGCTTGATCCTCCTATGGGACTCCTAATAGGAAGAACAGGGGCTGTCTCCAAAGTTTTACTGGCTTTTGGGATTCTACTTCTCATACTGGGCCACTTTTCCCAGCCTTAATACATGAGAATGTGCATAGTCTTATTGTGACTTGATATGTTATGTTTTATTGATACTCATAAGATACCTCTTCCCAGATGGGATGGAAGAGACGGGGATTGGGAGGTGGGAAGGAGGAATGGAGGAGAGACTGGAAGGGGGGATGGGTGGGGGCTGCAGTCAGGTTGTAAAAATAAAAAGATGAATAAAAAATATAAGAACAAACCAAAAATTACATTCTGCAGACAACTCTAAGTTCAGGAAATAAATCCACAGCTTCAGGAAGTCTCTGAAAATGATTAGATTTGCTAGGCCCATACTTATGCAATCAGTAACCACTCTTGGGAGAGACACTTAGACCTGATGAGCTGTGTGGAAGAAGCTAAGGCCAGCCTAACTAGCTGGAAAAGGTGCTCTCCATCCTGTTGAACTATTCACAAGAAGAACAGTCACTCCAGGTACCAGCTTTTCTGAGCCGTTCCCCATGCTGGCTTTAGTGATGCAGCTGTCTTTGAGTCATTTCTACTCATCCTTTCCTACAGCTTCGCATGAATGACCCCTCGTAAATTCAATGAGAACCTCTTGAACTCCAAGAGAAATAACTTCCCTTCTACTGGGAGGAGTCCCTACCTTCCCTTCACTGTCCCCTTAGTCCTGTTTACTCCACTCTCCCACTTCATTTAGATCTTTCTATTGATTGTTTTACTACTGGATCAGTATCTGCTCTAGGTAATTTTTGGTCAACCTGTTACAACCTAGAGACAGCTAGGAAGAGGGAGCATTAAATAAGGGATTGTTTCCATTAGGTTAGCTGTAGGCAAATCTGTGGGTGTTGCAGAATATTAGTTGAAGCTGTGTTACATCTGTTTATGCCATGGAATATTGGTTTAATGATGCAAAGCTGTGCTGCATTCTTTTATGCTGCGTTTGTTTAACTCTATAAAGCTGCATTACTTTGCCTGTTTAAAACACCTGGTTGGTCTAATAACGTGCTGAACAAATAATAGCTAGGCAGGAGAGTGAATAGGTGGGGCTGGCATGCAAAAGGAATAAATGGAGAAAAAGAGAAGGGAAAGGAGCTAAAGGATGAGGAAAGGAGGGCTCCGGGGCCCAGCCACCCAGCTACACAGCAAGCCATGGAGTAAGAAGTAAAGAAAGGTGTATGGAAAGGTAAAAGTCCAGAAGCAAAAGGTAGATGGGATAATTTAAGAAAAGCTTACTAGAAACAAGCCAAGCTAAGACTGGGTATTCAGGAGAAAGAATAAGACTCTGTGATTTATTTGGGAGCTGGGTGGTGGGCACCCCAAAGAACAAAGAGTAATAAAACAACCAACTACATATGGGGCATTTTGTTGATTAGTAATTAATATGGGAGTGCCCTGCCCACTATAGGAAGTGCCATTTCTGCCAAGGTGATCCTGAGTTGTACAAGAAAGCAAGATGAGCATAAACACACACACACACACACACAATTGTGAATAGGGTTGTGTTCATGACTCCTCAGTATGTTTGTAATTTGTATGTAGTAAGGCTACTAAATTGTTTTCATTTTGTATCCCGCTATTTTGATGAACATATTTATCAGCTGTAGAAATTTTTGGTGGAGTTATTAGGGAGTTTTATCTATAAAATCAGAGCATCTTCATGCAAAAATAAATTGACTTCTTTCTGCTTTTATATTCCTTTTATCTCCTTCACTTTTAATTGCTCTAGCCAAAACTTTAAGCACTACATTGAACATGAGCTGTAAGAGTAGATATCCTTGTCTTGTTCCTAATTTTCATAGAACTGTTTTGAGCTTTTCTCCATTTAGCATAGTATCAGCGGTGGAATTTCTACCTATTTTTCTCTTTATTATTGTGAGAGACATTCCCTGTATGTCAAACTTTTCCACATCTGATGGGATGATCTTGTGGTTTTTGTCCTCAAGTCTGTTTGGATTTATTTACATATATTAAACCATTTCTGCATCTCTGGGAGCTGAATTGATTATAGTGGATAAACTTCTTGCTGTGTTCTTGATTTTGATTTCTAAGTGTTTTACTAAGAAAATTTGCATCTATTTTCATTAAAGTCATTGATGGATAATTTTCTTTCCCGTTTTTTGTTGTTGGAACTTTGTCTGGTTTTGACATCAGGGTAATCTTGCCTCCATGAAATGAATTTGGAAGTGTTCCTTCCTTTTCTATTTTATGAATAATTTAAGGAGTATTGGAGCTACTTCTTTGAAAGCCTGGTAGAATTCTACACTAGTTCTATCTAGACCTGGGCTTTTTCTAGTTTGGAGTTTTTAGTTGGTGTTATTTCACTGGTTATTAGAGGTCTGTTAGAGTTACTTACTTTATCTTGATTTGATTTTGATAGATCATATGTATCAAGAAATGTATCCATTTTTTAAGTTTTCCAGTTCTAGAATTTTATTTCTAAAGTGTATCTTTATGATTCCCTGTATTGTCACAGCATCTGTTCTAATGCTTCCTTTCTCATCTACGATTTTATTAATTTGAGCTTCTCTCTTTCTTTTGATTAATTTGGCTAAAGATTTGTCCATCTTACCTATCTTTCCAAAATATCAACTCTTGGTTTAATTGCATCTTTTCATTGTTTTTATTTTTCATTTGTTTTGTAATATTACTAATTACTTTATTTAGGGTTATACTTTCATGCTGGACATTTACAACCATGTAGGTAGCTGAAAGTTGCTCATTATTACTGTTAAGCTTGGTTGAGACTCCTTGAGATTTACCACTAATGTCTTATGAGGGGCGTCTTTGCTCTTTTAATTATTATTCTTCTAAGTGATCAAATTCTTGGAAGGATAAGGGCTTTGATGACTGTGTGATTTTTCTCAGAAGCACAGGGGACGTCTCTCTGTAGTGACTCTATTTTCAGGATGAGTACTGGTCAGCATTTAATCTCCAGTGTTTCTATGGCCTCTCTGATGGAAAAGACTGGTGAGGTACTAGGATGGTAGCATATGTTGTTTACCTCCTGTGGGTGGGGGTTCCTGTCTGGTCTTGGAGGCTGTATTAGTTTCTTTTCAATTGCTGTAATGAAACACCATGAACAAGGCAGCTCACAGAAGAAAAGGTTTACTTGGGCTTGTGTTTCCAGAGAGATAAACATCTATGATGGCAGAGTAGAGGCAAAAAGTGCCAGGTATGGTGGCAGATGGAGGAAGATGAGGATTCATATCTTGAACTACATAGCATGAAGCAGAGAAAGCAACTGGAAATGGCAAGGGTCTTTTAAAGACACAAAGCCCACTTCCAGTGACGTAACTTCTCCAACAAGGCCATACTTCACAAATCTCCCTAAACAGCACCACCAACTGGGGACCAAGTGTTCAAACACCTGAGACTATGGGGAACACACATCAGTCAAAGCAATACAGAGGCTAAGGGCTATGACATGAGTTCTCCTCATTGTCTACTTACTTCTATTACTTAAGACTCCAAGCTTTAATTGTTGAACACCTAGGAGAATAGGTGTGTCAGTCTTAAAGAGGTAGTCGTCGGTTTTGGTTTTAACTTTGTGTAATTAGAATAAAGAAGAAGCTGCCAGAGAGGGAGGCCTTGGTTTTGAAGAGCTGCCTTTCATAGTCTCTGTAAGAGGGAAGTCTGCAGATGAGGGATGGTAGTGTCTTATTGTTTCCCTGAGAACTGAGAGCTTCTTCTGATTAGGCTCAACAGGACTCAGTCTTGATGAGTTGCTGGATGGAAAAAGGAAATCACACAAGAGAGGAATCAGCAGTCCTCAGCTAGGTCCTAGTGCTACAGAGAAAGTTAGGGTGAGTTTAACATGATAGTGTGCAGGCCTTGTAGCTGCTGACATTAGGAAAGGAGTTTGGGGGCGGCAATGAATAAGGGACAGCAAAGAGAGGAAATTGCCCACTCCAGAGAGAAAAAACAAAGGTCACATAACAAAAACTGCCTAGAAAAGCAAGTCAAACAGAATTGAAGATCTTAGCAAAGTACAACACCAACCCAAAAGACATCACTGGATGTAGTATAAATAGTAAAAACCCAGAGACAGATACTGGAGTTCAAACCGAAGATCAGAAAAGCAAAGTAGTCAAGTCTCTAGAGAGATCTTGCCTCTACCAAGGCTCATACAAACAAAGGGGCAATTCTGGCTCTACAAACCCTCAGATTGAGACTGACACTGAGACCTGTCTCCTCCCATTTTATATTTCTCTCTAGTGCTGGGATTAAAGGTGTGTGCAACCACTGCCTGGCCTGTATTGCTGATCAGTGTGGCTGCTTTGCACTGATCTTCAGGCAAGCTTTATTTATTAAAACACAAATAATATACCACCATAACTGGAAGGGGACAGAATTCCAATTTGTCCACAAGAGACCCTAGGCAGTACTCTATTCCAGTACATCCTATGAAGAAAAGGGGCCTTCTGCCTCATGAAAGTGACTTCCTATAGTTCTGGGGCCAAAGTATCCAATTGGTCAAGCCAACCTGACCCAAACGGGAGACACAAACTGAAACTTGGCCATGAATCAGTTATGAGAGTAAGGGAGACAGCCTCGAGAGAGATCAGAAATCTTGGTCATCTGTAAGACTCTCAGAACAGAAATAACGGTCAGTGGGGGAGTGCACAGGAATGGATACAATTGCCAGCCACACACTTATTCTTCCTTCCTACTCCAAGGAATGGCAGGCACAAAAGCTGAACATTAAAAAAATAATGAGAGAAAAAAGGGAATCCTCAAACTATATAGAGTGAGGGGATTCCCAGAAATCAGAAAGTATCGCCTTATCCTTATGGCATCTTACTCAGAGGTCTTCAGTTGCCTCCAAATTATCCAGATACCCAGGCAGACTGAAGTAGTAAGTGGCCAAGAGGGGCAAAATGGAGCCTTTCCCTCCATAAATGCTCTGGAAACGTCTTGTGAAGTAGTAGTGTGTTGAAGGCCTGCAATGCAGATGATGATGAAAGAATTTGCCAAGAAGAAACAAAGTAGGTTTGCTAAAACACACTCTTGGAAACAGATGAGTTCCCCGAGAAGGGATCACACTTCTGGAAGGTGGTGAAGCTTCTTTTATGGCCGTTTAAGGAGAAGTTAGGTGGTTCAGTCATGGGACCTGTTTAGACCTTTACCTCGTCATCATGTTGAGTAGTAAATTTTATGCATAAGTTTTCTTTTTCTTGAGATTAACCATTTACGAAAGGTGCTATGAGCCATGAGAGGTTAGGTCCTGGGTGTCTGTGTGAAACAGCATGAGTTAGGCTCTAAATGTACAGGCTTTGACTATCGGAGGCTTTGGTTTCAGTCCTTTGCCTCCACAGCTCTATTACAAGTTTCATGTGTGTGTGTGGGGGGGAACAAGACATTGGGTTAGTGGGAACTTGGGTTCTTGTTGTTTGAGCATGGTTGAGAAGATTAATAAAGATAATCAAAAACCCCAGAATGGTGATTGGGATAGAATATCAGTGTAATTTCCAGTCTTAGCTTTTTTAAATACTTATTTCCAACTTTTGCACAATGAAAGGGCTCAGAAACAAAGAAAAATTCAGTAGAGATGATATCTCAAATCAGAGCATTCAAATGGTATTTCTTACCATGAAAAGTCATATTTTTTTGAGTAATAGGTGATTGAAAGATCAAGGAACGTTTGAGATACCAGGAAGCAACAGGACTTTCTAACCTATTGCCAAATGAAATTAGAAGCTAATTTGAATGATCCCCTACTGGCCAAAATTACAATTTGCACATGTACAAAAATAATAATTCCAATGAAATGAAGCAGATTAAATATAACTTGATGCAATAATTAATAGGGGCACTTATAAAACCATAAAACTCTCAACTTACTAATTAACCTTGGATATATATGGGAGCTAGCTAATTATTTTTAAAGTTGCTTATTAAAAGTGGAAAGAGGAAGTTAAGTAATTATTGAGTGTCCCCTAAGAAAACTATACACCAGAAAATGCCAGTAATTGACAGAAAGTACTTATCTAAGAGTATTAGTGATTGATCAGCTTTGATAAATGTCACCCCAAAAATTAAAGGAAAAACTAGGCATTATGTGCTTCCTGACAGAATAACATCACTGAGAAAAAAAATAGTCCAATTAAAAACAAACAAATAAAACAAAACAGGTAAAGTCAATTCTGCGCCTGATCAACAATCTAGGCTAATCTAGCAACTTGTAGGAACTGCAGGGAACAAGGCAATGTTTAAAATGTCATGGTACCCTAAAGAAGCTAAATAGGAAGGTGAACCCAAAGAAAAATACGTAGCTATCCTTCTGGATATCGGAAGTAGACAAAATTGCCAGGCAATAATTAGGAGCTT